>CAMZMU010000061.1:28112175-28262025 GCA_947311845.1 Poa pratensis
TCTAGTCATACTCCTGAACTCCCAGCGCATCTAAATCCAAAATTGCGTCTCTATTCTGGATCGTCCCCAATAGGCATGTATGCATCGTAGAAGACTTCCTCTTTCTTTTCTGATCTGCCACCAGCTCGCCATTGTGACGGACTGCGGGGATGAAGTTTTTCACCCGTCTCCCATTAGGCACCGCATGAAAGAGGCGTGTGTTGGCATCGCCCTCCTTAAGCCACCTCATCCTTGATCTCTGTAGCGCCATCATCCTCTCTAGAGAGGATAAGCCCTAGCACACGGTGCTTGAGAGTTCTTCGCAGCCACCATTCTCCGTGGATAACTGCCTACTCTCTTGTGCTGCATCAAACCGGTGGATCAAAACATTTGCCATGGCGATTTGCATCTTGATGTTGCCACTTTTCGATCTGACCTAGGTCTGACCTTCACTGGTTGTACCTGGCAATGGCGGATCTCCATTTGTCTCCTTGTTGAAGGCATTGTATGGAATTCGGTCGGACTTTCTTCGGGTGAAAACCCATGATCTCTGATCGGACGACGACGGTGTTTGTATGCACGGTTCCCTTCTTGGAGGCGTCGTTTTTGGAGAACCTTTTTTGGAGTCCGGTGTAGCTTCTGGTGGTGGTAGTTCCTGCTGCTTCGCTGATTAGTTCGGCGGGTTTTTTCTTTTCTTTATTTATTTTTTGGCTGTGTGCATCCTTGATATCTCGACTAGCTCTTGATATTATGTTGTTGCAGAGGCGGGGTGTAATTGATATTTTTTGATATTAATATATTCCCTTTATAAACAAAATGACACTGTTGAACCGTGCACATTATCCACGGACCAGAGGTACGCGTATCAACCGCCCCGACGTTGTCTGTCTCAGCGCCGATATAGGTAGATTAAAGAGAGAGAACGACACGATGCTGTAGCTTTCCCAAGGAGACCAGAGTCCAACACGGCAACACCCACCCGAGCTGGCGAGCTCCGTCTTCATGTCCAAGCAGGGCAGATCGATGGGCGTAGAAATCCACCGTGATTCACGAGTCAAGAAGAATTGGTTCATCTCCAAAGCCGTGCAATTCACGTGGGAGACTCGAATATGCCAGTGCAAAGAAGCTGGAAATCAGAGATTCGAGCCACACAAGCTCAGCTGTACTCGATAGATCTCGCGGCGGAGGTCCTTGCCGGCTTCACCGATCGCTCTCAGTCTCCACCACGAAGGCACCAGAGGTGGTGGCGCGCCGTCGATGCGGCCGTCATCGGCGTGCACGCCGTGTGTTCTGGCCGCGGGGCCTCTGCAGAGCCGATTTGCGCTCGTGGGGTCCAGCCAGGGCTCGATGCGGGACTGCCTATGGCTTTGGCCACGCCGGCGACGTTTTGCAATTGCGCGTTGGGTTGCCCTCTTCTCTGCTGCCGTTTCTGCTGGGAGATGATTGGCGGCGTGGGGGCCTGCGAGTCTTGAAAATAAAGGCGGTGGTCCTAGGGTTCATCTTGCAATAAGACGACGATCTGCCGGACGACCGTCCTCCTTGATTCTGGCCGGTGTGGCGAGTTCCGGAAGGCTCCGCCGGCGAACTTCCACGAGCGTTTGTGCCTGGAGATTGCTGGATCGGGTGTGATTCGGTCGTGCCCACGATTTTCCGTTAAGGAGCAAGTGGTATGAAGCTCTGCTATCTGTTGCCATCTTGGATGAAGTCAGATGCGGAGAATGTCATGAAGGCCGAGATCGGAGGATTAGGAACGGTGATTTGACTCTTGGTGGCGATGAGGAACTTGCTTGGAGCTTCAGGAATCGTTTGCAGCGGTATGAAAGTGGGGCGACAACACAGGTGAAGTTCAAAATTCTACCTTTCAGGGTGAAAATCCAAGGTCTGGCCTTAATTGGTTGTGCCTGGCAATGATCTTGTTGAAGACATTGTTTTGAGAGCGGAGACTATCTCCAGGGTGAAAACCCAAGATCTCGATCGAGCGACGACAGCGCTTGTGCACTGTTTCCTTCTTTAAGCCGTTGCTTTTGGAGAGATTGGACATCATGTGTTGTTTTGGTGGTGGTTGTGCTGCTACAAGGACTGTAACTCTGTAGCGGGACTTTTCTTTTTAGATTCTTTTTCTTATTGTCTTTCGGCTGTGTGCATCCGTAATACATTCGGTTATTACGTTGTTGCAGAGTCTGGGTGTATTTGGTATCTTCACCATATTAATATATACTCTTTATTAAAAAAAAACCACCAACCAACCTGCACTATACGCTAGTCTGCACTAGGCCCGCGACTCCCGAGTCCGGAGGGCGCCGGCGTCGCTGTCGCCGGAGTGATTGACTTGGCCATCTCGCCGGTCGATCCACACCAAAGCAGCCTCTTTTTCCGCACAGGGACACGCCACCTCCCCCAACTTGCGATTTTCTCCTCCCTGCCTACTTTGTTCGGTTCGCTTTGGACGGGAGAAGGGTTGCTGTCAGGGTTGGGTGCCATTGCACACCTCGGAAAGGTAACTGTGGACGCTGCTCTTAATAGAAAATATGCTAGGGAATTTGTCTTGGACGTCGTCGTCGTCGTCTTGACGGCGTTCGTCCCCGGTGCGCTCTACACTCCCGTACTGGTCCTGCTTCACCGTCCCAGGAAGCATGGCCTCCGGTATAATTGCCTGAGACATCCAGTCTTGGGCACACAACTACCTGCACACATTCTAATGCTGATGGTCACCGCTGCAATGCTGACAGCACAGCTAGCGTGCTACAAAACATTTTATCTTTGTAGCTCCGTGTTTGTTGATTAAGCAAGCAAAGTACACGGATGGAGAACATGAAACATATATACGAGCAACAAAACACCCTAATAAACTAAAAATCATTTGGAATTTTTATCGTCTATTACTTTACTTTTTATATCTCAACCCTTCTCCGTATCTAAGCCAAGGAGACTACAGAAGGTCAAACATGTACTAACTCTTTTTTCTTATGACAGAGAGAACTCTCGACATTTATTCGAATATCACCAATATTACAATCAGCTTTAAGGATGTGCTCTAACAACTACGGATGTTTGGCAACAGAATATATCTGCTGCTGATACCACACATTACATGATACAATGATACCACACTTCTTAAAATTCAAATTTACAAGTTTCTAAAAATTCTGAAACAAATCTGTGAGTGATCACAAGATATATGTTTACAATCCCTAAAAAATTTCAAAACCAAATTCAAGACACACTTAGAGAAATAAAAAGGACAAATTGCTATGTGAATAGTATTATTGTGTCTTTTTGTGATACTATTGAGGTTGGATTTGTCTTTTTGTGGCGACCACCCATATGTTGTTTTATTGTAATAATTTATTAATAGAAGAAACAAATCATGTTTCGCTGGCCAAACTAATTGAAATACTCACTTCGTATAATAAGACAAATATTCACTTCATCTATCCTCTTTTTAAATAAAAGAGTTTTCAAAGGAAACCATACTTTACTATGATTTTTCAGTATAAATATGTATAAATGAACATTTAGTTAACAAAATATCGTATGTACATTACAATGATAATTGAACTGCTTCACGTGTATGGTATAGAGTTAGCTTATTATGGCATATTATATCCATAAATGGAGTTTAAACCGCATCTTGCCTAGCATAAAACATCTATATATTGTGGAGAAGTGTAGTGTTCTTATTCATTTGTAATTAAACATTTAGCTTGGAAATTTCTAAACTATCATATCAGTTTTCTAACAACATATATATTAGGAAATGATACTTTTTAGAAATGTGCAACTAGCAGTTGCATATTTGTAAAAAAAAAATCCGTGCACAACTTTGTATCTGAACTTTAATCTTATAGGTATGCAACTTTATCGGCTTCAAGTAACATGACGTAAGGCGATTCTCTAACTGTTCTACCAAGTTTAACACGGATAATTCTGCGCCACAACATATAATTAAAAAATGCTATTATTCAACTTTTTTTTGTAGTAAAACACAATTTTATCAACTCACACGATGCCAAAATTACCATCCTTAAATTCTCACGAGCACATACGTGAGAAGACTACATAATGAAAAATGGCAAAACATGGATAAACATCCACGCCTACTGTTGACACGAGATTGACTCTGTCTATGCTTAGGGCCTTTTTTATTTAAAGGTTTGTCATAAAATTTAATCGTTTTAAATTATTTGGATTTTTCCTACAGGGGGTAATATATTTAAATGATTAAATTCCATAGTATTTTTCTTAAGAAATCTTTCGCACTACATTACATAGAAATTCTAATATACACTCAAGCCTATTTTTTTAAAGAATCTTTTACTTTTTCTGTGATGGAATCAAGCAAACTTTGGTGAATAGGAGGATTGGTATACGCATGACATGTGAATCTAACATTTATCCTATTCCTATAAGTTTGCAATCCTGCGAATCAAAGTTGCCCTTAAGCTAATCTATTTTGGTTATGTTAAAGTCAAATGAGGATGATTGTCTTGGCTAACCTTAGTTTATCCTACCACGGGTGATTCTCAATTCGTAGATCTAAACAGCTCAGGACGTCTATTTATTTAGACATAATATTTCTTGTAATAATTTATCAATAGGAGAAACAAATCATGTTTCGCTGGCCAAACCAATCAAAATACCCACTTCGTCCACATTTAGCTGGTGCACACGCTTTTCGAGTTCTAAGTTTTTCTGTGAGAAGGTCCACCAATTTATTGATCATCAACCATGGTACAAAGAATTTCAAAAGTAATAAAAATTATAAATAGGTATTCGGACCACCTCGCACGACTACAAACACTGAATCGAGCCGAATGCGCGCCGCTGTCCTCATCCCTCCCTCACCCGAACCAGGTAAAGTTTGTCCTAGTAGAGCTTGTTGTAGTAGATAGACGAGAAGTCGTCGTGCTAAGGCCCCGAGGGACCAGCGCATCAGAGCAGTAACCATCACCAATGATGACAACCATAGATCGGAAGAACCAGACCTACAACCACACAAACGAACACTAAAACGGATTGGATCCCAGAAGATCGCCCGACGCACCTCCACACGCCTCCGCTGACGCTAAACATATCACCAGAGCGAGGATAGGAGGGGATGACCTTATTTTGAATTAAAAATGTAGCCATCACCATTTGAAAAAGACACTGAAAAAAGCTAAACAAAGGACGGGAACCTTCTCGCTGGCGAGAGGCCGTGATCTGCCACGCGTCCAAGACCCTAAGGCTACTAGAGGCAGAGTAGACCAGCGGGGTCGTCGACGAGGGGACATAACCCTAGATGGGTTTTTACGATCGCCTCTGCTCTTCCTGCGGAAGTCTTTCGGCCGAAAAGGAGATTTTGAATTAAAGGCGATCCCATGGCGACGCGAGGCGACTCCGGCGGGATCCTCCTGCTAGCCTAGCTCCGGCCGGCCATCCTGCCTCCCGGGGCCATGCCTGCGGCGGGGGTCTCGGAATCCATCTGCGGGCGGCGCTGGGCGGACGTGGCTGACGAGGTTGAGGAGGCGGAGGCGGAACGGCGGGATCTGGAGCGGCGGTGCTCCTCTCCGGCGCTGCCCACTCTTGGGGACTTCCTGGCGATAGCAAGATGCTCGCCGGCCCGAAGACGCTCGCCGCGCATCGTCGCGGCTCCCCGGCGCTCCGGCCATCCTCGCGAAGGAAGGCGCCCGATATGTCGCTCGTTGCCGGCGGGTCCGCGAGGGACCTGCTCGTGCTGGGCTGGTGGGGGCGGCTGCTGCAGAGAGGAGCTCTGTGGCGGCTCCCCAGCCGGACCCGGCGCAGGCGACCGGCGGCGCGGCGGCGCGTCCCGCAGAGCCGAGGATGGGGATGACGGAGCGTGGGCTCGGGTCGTTGTTGGGCCCTCGACCCAGTACAGGGATTCTTGGCCCAAGGCCAGTGTTGGCCTGGCGGAGCCAGGACGCCAGGGCGGGCCGTGGCCAGCCTGTTGGGCCGTCGCAGCCCATCGGGCCAGCTGCGGCCTGGCTATGGATCCACAAAGGGGCGCTGGACCTAACCCTAGCCAGCGCCGCCTCCCCGCAACAGGTCGCGAAACACGGCCGCGCCGCCCGACGCATCCGCCTCGCCAAGCCGCCGCCGCCCCTGGACCGGTCCTTCGTCGCCGCCATCATGAAGCGGCGCCGGAGCCCTTCCCCCCGCCGCCGTGATGCTCGCGCGCCGCCTCCAACCCGTGCGGCCTCTCCTCCCGAGCTCGTGCGGCTTCCCCTTCTCGCGCTCGTCCGTCCCCGCCCCGCGCCCCGGTCGAGGCGTACCGGCCGCCGCCGCGGAGGACTCCGCCCCGCCGCTCCCCAGCTCGGGCTAGCCGTGGCGCGCCTCCTGGCCGTAGCCCGCGCAGGCAGCGGACTCCTCCTCGCCGGGTGCCTCTCCTGATGGGCAACGCAGAGAGGAGGCCTGCGGGCGGAGCTGGGGAATCACCAGCGCTACGGTGGTCGTGCTCAGGGGGTGGAGGGGCCATGGCGCACGGACAGGGGCCGTTCCCCCTCGCCGGGAGCAGGCTGTCCCCCCACAGCCAGGTCCGGCTCAAGTCGCAGCCAAGAAGAAGAAAAAGAGTAAGAAGAAGAAGAGGACAGTGACAGGAGCCGCAGCAGCAGGGACTCCGGCAGCGGGCAGTGGGCGTCCTAGGCCGTCCGTGCTCGAGTTCTACGGGCATGGCATTGATGGCGGCTTCTACTACGTCGACACCGGTGGCATCAAGCTGGCCGCGCCGGCTCACTTGGCGTTGGTGACTGTGCTTCCGGAGCAGAACGTGGAGCCTTCGGTGGTGATCTCGGCGGAGACCATTCGCTCCGAGCTTGAGGACTTGGACAGTGGGTGGGCTTGGGTGGTGAGGGAGCGCTCCCCGACCGAGTTTTCGGTGGCGTTCCCCACTGCTGAGCTGCTCGCCCACGTGTCTTGGAGCGCTACCATCACTCTGCCGCGGCGCAACATTCGTGTCTCCATCACGCCCTCCGCCACCGACCCGGATGCGCCGCCGCCCCTTGCGGAGGCGTGGATCCGGATCCACGGGATCCCTGCTGAGCTGCGGAAGGAGGTGGACTTCGTCGCGCTGATCTCCCAGGCCGTCGGTCGTTTTGAGGAGGTGGACGTGAGCTCCCTGCCAGGGGACGGCCCTGTTCGGATCCGGGTCAAGGCCCCGGACCCGAGCAAGCTCAACATCACCTGCCCACCTTCTACTTCGACGGAGTCGGCAGGACGTTGGTGGTCGAGCTGGAGTCCGAGGTGGACCGCCCGCGGTCCACTTCCCCTCTGGCCACTCACTCGCCGTCCCCGCACCGCAGCCCTTCCGACGGCGGGGAGGGAGGTTCTTCGGAGGACGACCCGTCTGACGGTGACGTTCCCCACGCCACGGACGCACGCCCCCCTCCTGCGACTTCAGCTCGCCTACTTCAGTGCCGCCGCCCGCAGGGGTGGCATCTCTTGCAGGTTCCCAGGTTCAGGCATCTTCGCTTGGACTGTCCGACGTCCGCCAGGCTCCTTCACTGTCCTTTGGATTCCCGCTCTCACAGTACGGTTCCAACCTTTGTGAGGGGCCGGGTCCATGGACATCTCCGGCCTCGTCTCGTCTGCCTTGGGGCTTCAGCCCTCTCCTCAGGCGGAGGTGGAGGAGTCCGACGACGCGCCGAGTGTGGGGATGGAGGTCATGGCCCCTGACACTCCGCGCTCCCCGGGTGCGGTCTGGTACACCCGCTCCCCGGGCACCCCGGCAGCTCCGGTCCTGGAGCCGGTCACGGTCTTCCCCGACACTCCTGTGACTGGCACCAGGGGGCGCCCCAGGCGCCATCGGTCTTCCCCTCCCGCCCCTGACACTCGTCGCCACAGCGCGCGCTTGGCGAGGGCTAGGACTGGAGGAGAGGCGGTGGAGCCTACTGTCGCGATGGTGGCGTCTCGCCGTCGCGAGGCACTTGACTGTGGGATTGGTACGTCTCGCCCTACGCCTACCCCTACTCCTCCCCCCCTCTCCTCCTTCTGGTTCCCGTTTCTCGGTTCTCGACTCTGTTCCACTAGGCCATCTTGCTCAAGTTGCAGGGGACTGTGACATTATTTTCCGTGGAGAGCGAGGGCCTCGCCTTGAGCAGATTGCGGCCATCAAGGCTAAGGAGGTCTATGAGGGGGCCCTAGCGGCAGCTCGTGCTCAAGCGGAGCATGAGCGGCAGGGGCCCCCGGCTCCCGCTGGACCTGTGCAGGAGGCACAAGGGTCCGGCAGTGGAGCCCCTCCTAGGCCTGATGATACCACGATTGCTGTGCCTCCTTCCCAGACCGGGAAGAGGCGCGGGAGGCCCCCGAAGTCAGCGTCCCGGCCCTCGACCTCTAGTAGGGCCCAATCGGTCCCCCTAAGGGGACCAACCCCGACATGGTTCCTCAATGAATGTCCTCACATTTATTTGGAACATGAGGGGGTTTGGGCAGGAGGGCCGACGCCGCCAGTTGATCAACTATCTGAGAGACGAAGATGTGGACATTGTGGGTTTGCAGGAGACGATTCGCCAGGATTTCTCGATCTCAGAGCTAGAGAGCCTAAGCCGTCACAAGTTCTCGTGGCATTGGCTCCCGGCGACGGGACACTCAGGGGGCATCCTCCTTGGTGCCAAGGAGGATACCTTTGAGATTGAGGATATGGACCGCGGGGAGTTCTTTGTGAGCATGTTGCTCACCCATAGACGATCGAACCTCCGCTGGGAGGTGATTATTGTCTATGGCCCCGCGGATCACCGGAGGTCCGCTGAATTCTTAGCTGAGCTCAAGGCAAAGGTGGAGCGATGCCTACCCCTGTGGTGGTGGCAGGCGATTTTAATCTCATTCGCTCCCCTGATGACAAGAGCTCGGATAATGTGGACCTCCCTAGGATGCGTATGTTCAACGACTGGATTGCTGACTTGGCTCTGAGGGAGATCACTCGAGTTGGGGCACGTTATACGTGGTCCAACAACCAGGCCGTCCCGATCCGGAGTGTGCTTGACCGGGTATTAGTGTCGGTGGAATGGGAAGTTGCCTTTCCTCTGTGCTCGCTTCGTGCGGTTACTAGGATTGGCTCAGACCATTCCCCCCTCCTCCTCTCGTCTGGAGGGGGGCCCCGCCGAGGTCGAACCGCTTCCACTTTGAGGAGTTCTGGCTTGGTCAGCCGGGATTTGTGGAAGCGGTTCGCCAAAAGTGGGACTTGGCGGTCGCGACTCCCCCCCGCGCCTATAATGCGGTTGACATTTGGCACCACTGTGCTAAGGTCGTGCGCCAATTTATGCGGGGGTGGGGCGCGAATTTAGGCGCGGAGGTGCGTAAGAATAAGGCGGACATCCTCGCCCAGATTCAGACGCTTGATATGGCGGCTGACTCGACAGGCTTGTCCGCGGATGGATGGTTGGAGCGGTATGCTTTGGAGAACTCCTTGATGGAGATCTACAAAGGCGAGGAGATATTCTGGCGACAGCGTAGTCGCCAGAATTGGATTCTTCGTGGAGATGCTAATACAGCATACTTCCATGCCATTGCTAATGGTCGCCGTCGTAGGTGCTCTATCCCTTGCTTATGGGCGGATGGCCTCCTATTAGAGGAGGCCCAGGACCTTTCCGACCATATATACTCCTTCTATAAGGAGTTATTTACGGAGGGTCCCCGCACGGGAGTGGCTTTGGCCGCGCACTTCTGGCCCTTAGGGGCCTTAGTCTCGGATGACGAGAATAGGGAGCTTACTCTCCCATTCAGTCCCGAGGAGGTGCGCCGGGCCATTATGGGGATGAAAACCAATTCGGCCCCAGGGCCGGATGGTCTCCCTGTATCCTTCTTCCAGAAGTTCTGGGGTATATTGAGGCGGTGATTATGCCGATGTTCCAGGAGTTCTATACTGGGACACTGGTTATGTCCCGCCTTAATTTTGGGGTGATTACCCTAATTCCTAAAGTTGTAGGGGCCACGGATGTTCGTCAGTTTAGGCCGATCACGGTGATCAATGTCATCATGCGTCTGCTCGCCAAAGTGTGTGCAACACGCTTGGCGCCAGTTGTGGAGCGCCTGGCTCACCCACATCAGTTCGCCTTTCTCAAGGGACGATTTATCCATGATGGGATTCTGGCTCTTCATGAGGTTGTTCATGAAGTCAAGACGAGACACCTTAAAGGTGTCTTTCTTAAGCTAGATTTCCAGAAGGCATATGATCGTTTGGACTGGGCTTTTCTACGCCAGGTCCTCGAGCGTCGTGGGTTTGACGAGCGCTTCATATCGTGGATTATGCAGATCGTCATGTCCGGGAACACGGCCATAAACATTAATGGAGACATTGGCCCTTACTTTAGGTCTTCGCGTGGGGTGAGGCAAGGGGATCCAATTTCCCCCCTTCTTTTTGACCTCGCTGGTGACGCCCTGGCGGCCATCTTGGACAAAGCCAAGACGGCCGGTCACATCTCTGGTGTGGTAGGGCACCTTATTCCTGGAGGTGGGATCACCCACCTCCAGTATGCGGACGATACCATGATCATGGTGGAGGGTTCGGAGCTTGACATTATTAATCTCAAGTTCCTTCTCCTCTGCTTTGAGGCCATGTCGGGCCTCAAGATTAACTTCGACAAGAGCGAAGTCATGATCATGGGATACTCCCCTGATGAGCGACAGCGGATAGCGGACAAACTAAATTGCAAGTTGTCTACCTTCCCTGTTACTTACCTGGGGACGCCCATTAGTGATTCTAGGATCCTTATTAAGGACCTAGAACCGGTCACCCAGCGTGTCAAAGCCAAGGCGGAGCCTTGGCAAGGGCGGTTCACCTCTAAGGCGAGCAAGACTGTCCTGATTGACGCCTGTCTCTCTAGTCTACCTATGTTCCTGATGGGAGTTTATATACTCCCAGAAGGCACGCACGTCTCATTTGACAGGGATCTCTCACGCTTCTTCTGGCAGGCGGCCAATGGGCGTCAGAAGTACCACATGGTCAAATGGGCGGATGTGTGCACCCCCAAAGACATGGGGGGCATTGGTATCATTTCCTCCCGTAAGATGAACGTTGCGCTCATGCTACGATGGGTATGGCGGATACTTAGAGAGGAGGGGGGACTATGGCTGCAGTTAATCAAAGCGAAATATCTGCAGGGTCGCCCCCTCTTTTCTTGTGACCGCCAGGATGGATCCCAATTTTGGCGATCTATCCAATCCATCAAGCATGAGATTAGGAAGGGTGTCCGCTTCTCCATTGGTAATGGAGAGGACACCCTCTTTTGGCTGGACCCGTGGCTCGATGGGAGCCCGCTACAGCATAGGTTCCCTGCTCTTTTTGCTATCTGCGCGGACCCGATGCAGCTTGTGGCTTCGGCAATACCCAATGGGACTTGGAACATCTCGTTCCGACGAACATTCGGTATTGCCGAGGCTGCAGCTTGGACGGAGTTACGGAGTTTGCTTCCTGAGTCGCTGCCAGGCGGTCGTGACCTCGTGTCATGGCACCTGACACCGTCTGGGACGTTCTCTGTAAAGTCGGCGTATCGGAGTCTCTTTAGTACCCCAGTTAGAGCTTGGACCTCTCCACTCTGGAAGTCCCCCATACCGTTAAAAATCAAAATCTTCGTGTGGCAGCTTCTTAGGGACCGCCTCCCCTCAGGGGTGGAGGTTCGCAAGCGACAGGGGCCGGGTGATGGGCTCTGCCCCATGTGTGGGATCCCCGAGACGGGAACCCATATCCTTTTCACCTGCCCCGCTGCCAGGTTTCTATGGAACTTCGTCCACGAGGCGCTGGGGCCTGCTTGGCAGGCCTCAGACCTTGGCGAGTTCCTAGAAATCCAGGCGAACCGTACCGGGGAGAGGCGACGCCTCTTCTGGTTGGTGTTTGCCGCGTTGATGTGGACCTTGTGGACGATTCGCAATAAGATGGTGATCGAGCGGATTTTTCTCCGACGTGCTTCTGACTCGATGTTTAAACTTCTGGCTTTCTTGCAGCAGTGGCACCCGTTGTCTAGGCAGCGGGACAGGGGGCAGCTGGACGCATGATCACTAGACTTGTGGAGACCGCTCGGCGCATCTCCTCGTCTTCTTCCAGCTAGCGCCGGAGGGGCTTAGTTTTTTGTTCGCTCTCTTCTGTCTTTTTTGATGTATCTCTCACACCGCCCCCCCCCCCCCCCACCCACCCACCCCCCTCCACTTCTTTCTTGCTTATTTCATGTGGGCTTACTTGTGCTGCGCCCCCAGCAAGCGGCCTTTCCGCTCTTATGTTTGTAACTGTGTATGGACTTGCTTGGCATGTTGCTTTATTTATAAAGCGGGGCGAAAGCCTGATTCTGAGTCTGCTCTTCCTGCCCACGTACCGTTCTGCTCCCGAAGTCTAAGTTTGACTATTAATTTGACCAATTAAATAAGGATCATATGTCGTGAAAGTTATATTATTGACTCTTACTAGGGATCTAAGCGCGGCAATGCCGCGCGTGTGATGTTGAATTTGAATTTGAAAATGGTGATGCTGTAAAGTTTTCTAATTTCGGAAATCATTGGAATTGAAAATTGGTTCTGTTTTAAAAATGGTTGGATTTTAGAGATTTCTTAAATTTGGTAATTATTATAATTTAATTTCAAATGTGTTTTTTTATGTGGGAAATGTTCCTAAATAGTTTTTGTTTTTGTGTGAGTTTCTTCATATATTTAGAGGTATGGTAAATGTTTAGTAAGCTGGAATTGGAGGATGTATAGTATATGGTTGTTTGTTAAAGTTAATTCGCAGTTAGAAAATATTCATTTGGAATTTGTGAAAATATTATTCAAATTGTAGTGGTGAAATCCTATAAGTTTTTATTTGAACTTCATAATTCGGGAGAATGGAATATATGAGATATATATGGTTTAGAGGATTGCATTTTTTTGTTTTTTAGCAAATTGAATTTTCTAAATGTGTTGCATGTATTTAATATTAATTGAATAAGAAACAATTTGTCATATCGAGTATTTTTAGATATTTGGGAGTTTGGGGTGTTTGGTTATATTTGAAGTATAACATAAAATTTGTTTCAACTTTGTAATTAGGGTGAATGCAATTTGTGAGATATATTTTAGAGTGTTTCTAATTTTCTAACAATTTCAAATGCCTAAATGTGTTGTTTTTTGTTTAACGTTCATTTTAAATGTGTTAGATTTTTCGGAGGAAAATACTTTGAAGTTTAATATAGCTACAAAAAATATTATTACAATTGTTTTGCAAATCAAAATGTCTTGCATTTATTTTTCTTTTTCTTGATTATTTTTCCGATGTTGTTTTATTGCATAACAAAAGAGGAGCTAAAAACAAAAGAAAAGAAATACAAAGCTGGGGTTAAATGGAGGTGAGATGTCATTTTTTTTATAGATTTTATATTTCGTACTCTAGCTATTTAAATTAAGTAGGAATTATAGTTGGTTATGGATCTATGAAAATGTGTTAGTTCTAAAGATTTGAATTTTTTGGAAATATTCGTATGGTAGTTGTTTTTTTTAATTTTTTAAATTATGGTTTTAAAGATAATAGTTTTACAATTTGCATGCATTTTGAATTTTGGTTTGGAGGGTATGAATTTTACAATTTGTATTTAAGGAAATGTGTTAGCTAGAAAGATTTTATTTTTCTGTTTTTTTTTGGTATATTAGTTGTTTGTTTATGAATTGTAATTTAGAAGTTGTGAATTTTTCCAAAAAATAGCTAATTTAAGTATTTGTTAAATTTATTTACATGGATGGTGAGGTTTTAATTATATTGTGTAAAAATATTAATTGATTCAAAATAAGATAATAATTTTACAATTTGCATGCATTTTGAATTTTGGTTTGGAGGGTATGAATTTTACAATTTGTATTTAAGGAAATGTATTAGCTAGAAAAGATTTTATTTTTCTGTTTTTTTGATATATTAGTTGTTTGTTTCTGAAATGTAATTTTAAAGTTATGAATTTTTTCACAATAATAACTATTTTAAGTATTTATTAAATTCATTTGCATGGTTGGTGAGGTTTTAATTGTATTGTCTGAAAATATTAATTGATTTAAAATGGTACTAAAATTTAATATACATTGTGTTATTATTTATTGAATTCAATATGTAATTAAAGAAAATGAATTTAGATTCTATTTTAAATGTACACCAATTTTAAACTTCCAAATATGTTTAAAATATACTGTAAATCAGAGGGAATACATTATTTGAATATCTATTTAGTTCAATTAAAATTCAATTTATAATTGGAAGAAATGAATTTGTATCCTTTCCAAATATTTAGCGAAATAAAATCTTTAAATTCATTTTTCATCATGCCATAAGTAGTTAGCATGTTTTTTTGTGATAATTTTGATTATTTTTTCATAATTGTTTGATAGATAGTTTTAAATATTTTTTTTTGGTGTTGTAAAAATAGGGGAAAATGACAGGTGGGGCCACTGTGACGTCTAGATGACGTCAAAGTGGCCTGAGATGCCGTGGCGGAGGCGTGGCGGAGGCGAGCACGCCGGCGTCGCGACGGCGCGTTTCGGGACGCGCGGGTGGACGCGCCGGGTGCGCCTGGACGTGAGCTGCGCGCACGCGGCGGCGCCGCCGCGTTTACGTCACCGAATCGTCGCCGGCGAGCAGGAATCGTGGCGGAAGACGGCGAGGACGGTGACAGCGATTGCGGCGCGTGCCCGAAGCTCCGGCGAGCGGCTGCCGGCGAGGAAGGAGAGGACGTGGCGGCGGAGCAGGGCGCGTGGATGGATTCGAAGGGGGAGGTCCGGACTGGCCGCATCGAACGCGGCGGCGCTGCCGGCGACCGCGGCATCGCGAGAGAGGAAAAGGAAGAAGGAGATTCTGCGTGGTAGTTTTACAAAAAAGTCCGTGAGCTTTTCACTATTTGCGAATAGGTCCCGCGCAACGTTAAAAATTGGACCGCGGGTTAGTTTCCGGAATTGCTGGGTTCTTTTTCGTAAATTGGATGCGCCAAAAACCGTGCGGGGTGGCGTGTCCACTTCTGATTGGAAGAAATTGCCTAGCTACAGTAAACACGGATCTTGAAGCGCGATCGAACGGCTGCTGCTTTGCGGGGCGACGTGGATGGCAAAACTGGAAGTGAATCTGATGAACTTTTATATATAGTAGGATTAGATTTTTTTTTTGCGATATGTAGTTTGTAATAATGGTACGATTAGTTTTATAAAAAGGGTGGCATCCAGACGACTTCACATAAAACAAGTGAAGAACGTTGCAACTTGCGAACACCTACACACGACGAAGCACTATAAACTGAAGGAGAACACGGCAACAGCACACCCGAAACAGCCCAGTTTCCACGTGGCCATCCCCGCAGCGAGCCGGACCCCCATTGACACCGACACAGGACGCCATTTGAGAAGAGAAGCCCCATCCTCTCCAAATCCCCCAACCACCAGCCTTCTTCCCGCGCCAGATCCGCCTCCTCCTCACTCTGCTCCTAGATCCCCCACGCACACCCCCAGATCCACCACCGGAGCAGCAGCCATGGCGAAGGAGGCCGGCGGCGGCGCCGAGGGGGCGCTGTCGGAGTCGGTGCTCCGCAAGGTGCTCATCTCCTACTGCTACGTCGCGGTGTGGATCTTCCTCTCCTTCACCGTCATCGTCTACAACAAGTACATCCTCGACCCCAAGATGTACAACTGGCCCTTCCCCATCTCGCTCACCATGGTGCACATGGCCTTCTGCTCCTCGCTCGCCGTGGCCCTCGTCCGCGTCTTCCGGGTCGTCGACCTCCCCACCGCCCCCGCCATGTCCCCGCAGCTCTACTACAGCTCCGTGCTCCCCATCGGCGCGCTCTACTCGCTCTCCCTCTGGTTCTCCAACTCCGCCTACATCTACCTCTCCGTCTCCTTCATCCAGATGCTCAAGGCGCTCATGCCCGTCGCCGTCTACTCCATCGGGGTGCTCTTCAAGAAGGAGACCTTCCGCTCCGCCTCCATGCTCAACATGCTCTCCATCTCATTCGGCGTCGCCATCGCCGCCTACGGCGAGGCCCGCTTCGACCTCCGCGGCGTGGCCCTCCAGCTCGCCGCCGTCGCCTTCGAGGCCACCAGGCTCGTCCTCATCCAGATCCTCCTCACCTCCAAGGGGATCTCGCTCAACCCCATCACCTCGCTCTACTACGTCGCGCCATGCTGCCTCTGCTTCCTCTTCGTGCCATGGGTCTTCGTCGAGCTGCCCAGGCTGCGCGCCGTCGGGATCTTCGAGCCCGACTTCTTCGTCTTCGGGACAAACTCACTCTGCGCCTTCGCGCTCAACCTCGCCGTCTTCTTGCTCGTCGGCAAGACCTCCGCGCTCACCATGAACGTCGCCGGCGTCGTCAAGGACTGGCTGCTCATCGCCTTCTCCTGGTCCGTCATCCGGGACACCGTCACACCGATCAACCTCTTCGGATACGGCATCGCCTTCCTCGGCGTCGGCTACTACAACCACGTCAAGCTGCAGGCGCTCAAGGCCAAGGAGGCGCAGAAGAAGCTGGCAGCGCAGGCCGACGAGGAGGCTGGATCGCTGCTGCAGGAGCGCGACTCGCACGGCGAGCGCAAGACTGACAGTGACACCCAGTCCTAGAATTGAAGACCCGCTGCTCTCATTCTCCGATTCTCTCATTCCGATCCAACAACACCAACAGCAAGCCAGCCGCCCAATTTGGTCGGTTCCCCGATATGTGATCCTTATTACGAGTCTGATGATGATGATGCGAAATCTGTTCATTGCTTGTCTTATTAATTCGTGGTAGGAAGGCAAATAAATACAGGAAATACGCGATCTTTTGTATTGGGCGTGTGAAATACGAGTGATTTTTTTGCCACAGGTAGTAGTTCTTACTAGACAGTAGTACCAGTATCAAAATTGTATCCGTCGGAGTATTTAGCTATGGATGATCAAACGTTCTCATTCCATCTTTGGATACCAAACATTGAGTAATTATTTTTAGATGAACATTGAGTAAATTGGTGCCGTCGAGATGGAGCAATTGGACAGCAACTTCTAATAAATAAAAGATTCAGTTTTGGAATTGTTTACTGGCTGATCATGATCTTTTATGTTACTACATTGGCGCCATCTGAAAAAATTGATGCCATCTGAGTTTGACATTATTGACAGGAGATATGGGGTAAATTTAAGTAGGTGTATACATTTGCTTTCCATGGAGCTGGACCCCAGTTTGGTGCTTTCGCGCCATATTGCCATTGGTTGGAACTTGGATCCAGAAAGAGGAGTCAGAGGAATTGATTAATTAAATTAGGTCGCTGCAAGCAAACAAAACAGCTGATTAGCGAGCATCTGCAATCAGATCTACCTGCAGTGCTAGAAGAAACACCACTGTTACTGCTACTACCAGCTGTACTTTGCCATTCTTTTCAATTGCTCCACAGAGCCTGAGAGATTTGTTATTAGCGACACTTGCATCCGAGTGTTTCTTTCGATGCTGTTCATCTCCAGCAAGTTTCCATGGTGGAAGCAGATGCAGGAGTTGTTCAAGGCAAGCTCTCTTATCAAGCGCTGCTATCTCTGTCCTGAGCTTAGATTGCAGTGGCTTCATCTTCCTCTGGCCGACCGTGGCGGTGAGGGGTGGAAGGTGAGTTGCTGTTCCTCCTTTGTTCTGGTGGAGACGATTATGCTGCAGCTGCGAGCTCCTCTCGTGGTGGCCTTGTTTGCCTTCACGAATCTTGGCCAGAAGGGTGGCCTATCTTCAACCTCCGATTTGGAGGTCTGCTCGGCATGGCGTCAGTGCTTGGCGGCTCCTCATGTTCAAGTGGTTCGTCCCCGGACGTGGAGGGTTTGCTGGCGTCAGTGCTCGGTCGCCGGAAGGGAGAGACCAAGTTCTTCACTGCGCTCCAATGATCTCGGTGCTTCTGGTGCCTGGAGATCGCCGGCGTCGTGTGGCCGAGACTCTCTAGGACTTGATTGTATTCCTATCTTTAGTTCTAGGGTGTTTTTTGTAAGATTTCTGGACCTTTCTTTGAATTCGAGGTCTATTAGGGCAAGAAATGAAGGTCTGGATGTAAGTTGTGCCTGCCATGTCTTGGATTGAATGCAGCATTGGGGTCTTTGACCCCAAACCCTTGTTCAAAAAAAAAAAGTGCTGTGAGTTAATACTGCTGACACAGACCACTCAAAGTCAAAACTATTTTTTGTCACTGAACTGAAATTTCTACTACCAGGTGGCAGGTGGTGCATCGTTCAGTGCCCCAGATTCTTGCCTTGCCTTCAACTTCGATTGAGATTCGCTGACGTTGTGTGGCTGACTTTGTGGTGACGTTGTCTCACTGACATGTGGTCCCTACACAAGGTGGGTCCCACTGGCCAGTGACCCAAAGTCAGGTGACTTCATGTTTGGCAAAGTCAGCGAATCCGTGCCCCTTCAACTTGCCGACAGTGGCACCGGCTGTGGTTGGGTTGGTTGCATCACTAACTACGGCACAGTATGTTGCCCTACAGAATTAGAACTGGAGGGAGACGGATGTAGTACTATTCGCCTATTCCCGGTTTCGGCTCATGATGATGGTTACTCGCTTGGACGATACCGATAGCCGGGCTAGCGTTGTCATTGAGACAATTCAAATGTGGCCTACCTGCCGGTCAGATATTCATGTGTTCTAACGGTTTTCCAGCCGGGCGCAGTGAGCTGTCATTTCGCCTCTACGGTAAGGTCACGTCTTTCCCCCGGCGACCTTATTGCAACGAGCGCGTCTTTTCGATTGATGCAGTTAATGTGAGGTAAGGAAGTGGTTGCCGGAGTTAAGGTCCACCACCACCTCCACCTCCACCACCATGTTTCACTGCAACCGTGAAGTTGGGCAGTCTGCGGAGCGTCGCAGAGGAGCACCCTGCGCGCAAACGACTACGAGGCGAGCTCCTTCAGAGGTGTGGACCACCACCATGTTTCGCGGCCACCACCACTGGACCTACTGGAAGCAGAGGCACATGAGCACATCCGCACCAACACGCTGGTGCCGACGTACTGACGCCTCCCCGAGGGGTCGACGAGAAACATCGTCCACGTCCCGGTGGCGCCTCCCTCACCGGCAAGACCCGCCGTGACTACATCGACATGTGCATTCGCAATATGCCACCATAGTTGCTGGATGACCCCCGATACGCCCCGTTAGCACCGTACTGGGACAAGCAGGTGGTGATGGAGTACCAGGGGCGGCTCCACAACTTTTTCTCCACCTCCGCGAGAATGTCGCTGCCTCTGAAGGTTTTATTTTTGACGACTTCCTCTCCTCTGACTCTGACGCCATGCATGACATCGATGACATGTACCAGCACCTCCTGGGAGAGATGACCGGAGCCTGAGAATATCAGCCCGTGCCGCCAGTGGCACCGCCGCCACTTCAACCTCCGCAGACAATGGAGGAGGGTGATGATAAAAGATGACGATGAGGAGTGGCCCGAAGCCTAGTGGAAAGGCATGCAGTTTGTCGATTCGTCCTTGCCTCCGCCGGTACATGTAGTTGCACGGCCAGCACCTACCCCGCGGACCGTCGGCGACAATGTCTGCCTCGACGGTAGCTACGCTGACTGCCGCTGGGAACCCGTGCGTGCACCGGCGGGCAGGTGCCCGACCTGCCACCCCCAAAATTATTAAATGTATTAAGGTAGAGTTATGTGTAGTTTAGATGAATTATGTCTAGTTTGAGCAAAGTTTGAATGAAATTGAATCGTGTTTCAAATTAACTTATTGGGGACAGCTCGCCCTCACGGCCCCAATAATGTACGTGTGGCACTGCTGCCGAACGTTATATGGGTCCGCAAATGGAGATGCTTCTACGGAACCAAAACTCGAGGGAGACAGATGTACTCGCCTACTCCCGGTCTCGGCTGTTGATAGTAATGGTTACTCGGTAGCTCGTCAAGTCGAGAGTGGATCCTCAGTTCGTTGCTCAGTTTGGAGTTTGGGAGTCCGGAGTAGCAGTACATCCTTCCGTTTTGTTGGTACGGTGTGTCAAGAAAACCGCGAGCTACACGAGATATGGTAAGCTAGCTGGACGCCGCTCCTGCTTCATGACCTTCCTCACGGTACGAAACGGTGATGTGCGGCGTAGTGGAGTTATAACGGTGGTCACACGCGCCATGACGGAGGACCTCAATGCCCGTCTTAGACGCTAGTGCGACGTGAGGCGGGGGCTAGGCAGTCCCGATTTGTGTCATTACACAGAGACATTCTCGGGTGTACTAGGGCTGACTTCTTTTGGGCTTCTCAACCAGTTTCTAGCTACCAAACCTAATAAGCTGAAAAGAAGTCTCCACTTTCCCCCACCGTAAAACTCCCCAGAAGCTAGTTTACACACAATGGAGAGAAACTACACGCGACCAGTTTCCCGAGCTTCTCCGAGCCCCTGGCGAAGCGTTCCGTAGAAAGGGACATGTCGTTTGCACAAATTACTGGAGAATTGCCACCCCGCGCCCTAGCCTCTCTCTTCTCTCGTCCGTGAGTCAACCAACAGGTACGAAGCAAAAAAAGAAAAAGAAAATGAATCCCACCCGACCCCGACCTCCTGCCCCGGCCTCTCTCTCTCTCCCAGCCCCGGCCACCGCTCTCCCATCCCCGCCGCCGCTCTCCCGCCGCCGCCACCGCCAGATCTCGGCCCGGCTCTGCCAGATCCAAGTCGGCCGCCCCCAATTCTGGTCCGACATGGTCGTCCCGAAGCTCGCCTCCGCTCCTGTCGCCCGTTGTCCTCCGCCCCACCGTCGGCTCCTCCTCCAGGCTACCTCGATCTCCTGCTGCTCTGCTCCGCCCCGCCCTCGGCTCCACCTCCCGACGACGTTGAGCTCGTCGTCCTCTGCTCCGCCCGGCCGTCCTGCGATGTCGACCTCCGCAGCGAAGGTAACAGCTCGACTCACTCACAAAATTTGACATGCTTGCTTTAGAGTAGATGGTAGTAGATGATGCTGGTTATTTGGATGACATATATTACTGATGTTGTTAGTAGTAGATGGATGCTTGCTACTAGATGATTTTCTTGTACGCGTGGTGCTGTCCAAAAATCATGAACTGTTAATAATATAGATGACATATATTACTGATGTTGTTGTGTATGCGATGGTGTTGTACAAAATTGGTGGATAATTGTGTTGTTGTGCATCTAGATTGTCAAGCCGAAACAGGTGAAAGCTTCTTGGGATGCCGTAGCGCATCGTGTATTTCTTGACGTGTGCATCGAAGAGGTGCAAGCAAACAATCGTCCTGTGCATGTTTTGACCAAACAAGGTTACGACAATTTGGTTAAGAAGTTCAACGACCGCACGAAGAGAAACTATGATAAGAAACAGATGAAAAATAGGTGGGAAACACTCAAAAAAGACTACACTATTTGGAAGGGATTGCTCCAACACGCATCCGGTTTGGGTGTAGATCCTGTCACTCATACCATTGATGCTAGCGACGATTGGTGGGAAAATGAGATATAGGTAATGATAATTCTTTGTATATTTTGGCAATTGTTGTTGTTCTATTGATTTTCTCTAACAACATTTTGTAATTTACAGATGTGTCCAAATGTAGGCAAGTTTCGGATAGCTCCACTACAAGATGAGGAGGACCTGAAGATACTTTTTGTCAAGAATGTTGTGACCAATGTGGCTGCTAGGATGCCCCCCACTTCTCAGGTTCGAGCTGCTGGGTCTAGGATCAACATTGATGAAGATGGTTCAGGTTGTGAAGCTGAAGAGGAACCTCTTGTTACACCTCTGCATCCACATGGACAGAAGAAGAGAGCATGCCCCTACTCACCTTCTCCCATAGCCACACCAAAGATGAGTATTGGTAGTAGCAGTGCCTCCAAGTTCGACCGTATGATGGAGCTTATGGAAAAGAGGGAGAAAAATAAGGAGAGTATGAGGCTGATGGAAGAAGAGAAGAGTTTGAGGATGATGGAAGAAGAGAAGAGTAAGAATTCTGTGACATCTCCGGAATGAGCTCAGGAGTCTTCGAGGGATGAGATTAGGTGGTTAGTTGCATTAGTGTATCAGCATGGAGCTAAACCTGGGAGTGTTGAGTACTTCTATGCGACACAACTTTTCCTTTTACAGCAATACCGTGAAATGTTTGCTTGTTTGGTGGAGGATGCAACGCCTACCCAGAGGATTGATTGGATTAGGATGACCTGGGAGCAGCATAACAAGAAGTAGTTATTTGCTATTTGTTTACAATTTGTATCTCCCGTGAACTATGTTATTTGCTTAGAACTTGTATTTCTTCAATGAACTATGTTATTTGCTTACTAGAACTTGTATCTCTCATGAACTAAGTTATTTACTTACTAGAACTTGTATCTCTCAGTGAACTATTATTTTTGCGTACACCCTGAAGTTGTCATTAACTTGTGCTATTTGATTCATGCTTACAAATGTTTGCTCTTCTCATATTACAGATGAATTTTTCAAATGATGACTCGGACGATGAATTTGATATGTTCATTATGCTTGCGGCTTCTCTAGCCGAGAATGAGAAAGTTCCTTATGCTCCTAGAAGAGACCCGCCTTTGATATCAGGGATACAGTGGGTTGAGGCGATGCTCAAGGATCCAAAGAGATTCTACAAGTCTTTTAGAATGAGAAGGTCAGTTTTTAGAATGCTACATGCCATTCTTGTTGCTCGTTATGGCCTCCAGTCCACTACTCATATGTCGAGTGTAGAATCACTAGCTCTATTTCTGTGGATGTTGGGGGGGGGGGGGCTGCGACCAATAGTCAAGCTGCTGATCGTTTTGAGCGGAGTGTTTCTACCGTGAGCAACAAGTTTCATCACGTGTTAGATTGTGTAGACCGTATGGCAGGTGATTATATCAGACCTAATGATCCTACTTTCACCCAAGTTCATGATAAACTTACACAACCTATATTCTGGGCCCATTTCAAAGATGCCGTTGGAGCAATTGATGGAACACACATTCCTGTGGTAGTTGCTGAGAAAGACAGACAAATATACACTAACAGGAAAGGTTATACAAGTCAAAATGTGATGGCCATATGTGATATCGACATGAGGTTCACATTTGCTGTTGCTGGATGGGCTGGATCTGTTCATGATACACGTGTATGGACTGATGCTTGGCCCCATTTCGCCAATTACCCGCACCCTCCTACTGGTAATCTTCTCGCATATGTATCATGTACAGAAAATATTTGCTAAGAAATACTATAACACTGACATTTTTATATTTTTCTACTTGCAGGAAAATACTATCTTGTTGACTCCGGATATCCAAACAGAGTTGGTTATCTCGCACCTTTCAAAGAGCAACGATACCATGTGCCGGAATTTCAGGGGGCACCTCCACAAAACATGATGGAGAGATTCAAACATCTCCATTATTGTCTATGAAATGCTATTGAAAGAGCATTTGGTATTCTGAAGATGAAGTGGCGCATTCTCCAAGGTATACCACATTTCCACGAAGCTTTGACGCAAACGAAGATCATCACCGCGTGCATGTGTTTGCATAACTTCATCCGTGACAGTAATCTATACAACAACAACAACAAAGCATTTTTTCCCAAACAAGTTGGGGTAGGCTAGAGTTGAAACCCATAAGATCTCGAAACCAGGTCATGGTTCTGGCACATGGATAGCTTGTGACAGTAATCTATATGATCAACATTTCGATCAGTTTGAGCGGTGCCCATATGTCCACGAGGAGAGCGCATCTTATACCGGTGGACCCACTCCATCTTCATCTGATAGCTTCATGGCAGCACTACGACAGAGCATCGCTGAAGGAATAGTAGCTTGAGTAGTTCTTGTTATTGTAATTTCAGAATCATTATGACATTTCTTTTATTTTGGCATGTAATGATTTATACGTATTACACCATGCTTTTTATTATCATGTGAGGAGTAGTTCATATTATTTTTATTTTATTGCTAGCACTTTTTTTACTAAAAACTAGCATATGTATCACTTAGAACGGTCAATTTAGTGTACATATCAAATTTAGGGGCAAAACAGACATCTCACAACTCATCACATGAAATAAGCCAAAACTGTACAAGCCCAAAAGAAGTCTCTTGAGTAGTTTCTGGAGTTTCTGTCCACTGGAATCCATATGCAGGCTTATGCACAATCATAAGCCTAAAAGAAGTCACCCTACGAGTGCTGGCAGTTGCGGAGCCAGGACGAGCTGACGCCCCAGGCCACCTTCAGAGCACTGTAGCTACAGTACTTTACAGTACGGTACTGTAGCTACAGACAACGAAGAAAACCACAGCCACGCCCCGGGCGATGGCCAGGGTGGCCTGGGGCCTATCTCCGCCACTGAGTGCTGGTGCACTAATTAAGCACTAACATCTCCGTTTCCGTTTCTTAGAGTAAAGCGTATATTTTTAGTGAAAAGTCAACATGGTATAATTCTGACCAATCTTATATACAAAAATATGAATATTTACAAAATTTGATAAATGTATAATAAAAATATATTATATGGCGAGTCTATTGACACTGATGTGGTATTCGAAATGTTCGTAGTTTTATCAATAGAATCGGTCAAAGTTATACTATGTTGACTTTTGACTAAAAATATACGCCTTATTTTAAGGAACGGAGGAAGTATAAAAGATACGGGAAAAACATCGAAGCATATTGACAAGTCCAGAGTGTTCCATCTTCAGCTTCAGCATTTACAACTATGCAGTCCAATGAATGAAAAGAGTGCAAGACATTAGACATCGGCGAGTCTTAACTCAATCTAAAATTCCTGACAGACAATCAAGCTCTTTGCATCTATCTCGTACAGTCGTATCAGTAGAAGGAATAGTTCAGGCATCTATCTTGTATCAGTAGAAGGCATAGGTCATACTGGCTGACAGCTCCCAGCAACTTCAGCGTGGATCCCTACACGCTGATATTATTATACACTGCATATATTTGAGCTTCCAAAACAATATGGTCAGCAGATTGGCGGCGTGGTGGCCAGCACCGGGGATTGATCAAAGCGGTTCAACATCAGGACCATTTCTGCTTGAGAAGAAAATAATTGCTATCTTCCAAGATGAAGAAGCCTCCTTTTTTTTGATCGGGCTGGAGTAACAGATCCGACCTCCAAATAGTTGATGTAAACTGGAGACACCGCATGACATTCTGAATGTATAACTAACTCCATTCCACACAAATCTCACCACTGGGCAAGGAAAAAAAAAAGACAGATACTCATGTTTTGTGTGTGGAGTGTAGTTAGTAATACATATTTACACCAAAGCAATGACCACGGTACTACCTTGATCTGAGAGAGCACTGTCAATTTGAATGGCTTCATAAAGGGAATTGACAGATAAAAATTACATTTGATGTTCAGAAGCAACACGGCTTTCCACTTTCTCGTCGTGCGCATCAGCACAAATTGGTTTCAACAGAGCTGACAACATGAATATCATTTTTAAATGTCATAAGGTTCCAAGATCATGCGAACTTAAAAAACTACAAACACCAGAACTACTATAGTTAGGACAAAGCATAAAATTCATAAGGATCTTTCCTTTCAAAGGGATCAGCAAGATCGAAATCATGGACACGGAAACACGAAGCAATGCAATGAGACAAATTTTGTGTAAAATGAATTCGAGCACCTCTGGAGGCCTTGTAATCCAGCTGAAGCATGTTACGTTGTTGTGCAAAAAACTCCTCATTGTAATCTCCCCGATTAACCGTGAGAGTCATGAACTCTAGCAGTCTGGCATTTAGCACAAAGAATGTGGCAAAATCAACATGTGACTTGATGCCCTGATAATATCGCCAAGAAATTGTCTTCAGACGGATGTCAAAAGATTTTATAAAATCTCGGTGTTTACGACGCCATAATTGGTTTTCCCTGGTCCAAGAGACTGAAAAAGGAAACAGAAAATTTAAAACCCACTATTTCAGAACAGTATTTACATAAAACAAGCACAGAATACTATGAACCATAAAAAATTTGTCACCTTAATGTAAAGACTTTCCAAGCATGGAAAGCATCTCATTAAGTCAATAACAGCATCCAGACTAAGAGCATGCAAATCGACAGCTAAATACTTGACCGTGTGCACCGCTGTCGTTAGGCTATGAACACGCAATCCCTTCATGAAGTAAGGAAGACAGCATTAGGCCATCTATAAGTGGAGATAATATGTAATAGCACATAGAAATGCAGGCCCATGGAGTCAAGTAGGAATGCCACAGTTACCTGAATAACCGTGAGCCAAACCTGAGTCTCGTACCAGAATAGCAAACAAGGCAACCTAAGGTCTCCAGTTTAGGCGCGGAGATTACCGATGTATGCGGGTAATCTGAGCCAAGTTGGAGCAACCTCTCAAGACATCGGGCATTCTCAATGATAAGTTCCTCAAATCGGAGCTCTCTATGATAAACATAAGAGGTACAGCCTATGCTTCTAAGGGTAATGGAGTTGATTCGGAGACAGCAGAAGCCGGAGCTATTCTTAATCAGCAAGCACTCCAAAGCAGGGCAACCGGCAATCATGGTGTGCAGCGAGGATTCGGAGATGCTGACCCGTTCAAGCGCGAGCTTCTTAAGCTTAGGAAAGTGAAGCGCTTGGGTGGTGCTGTCGTGGAGGCGACAGTCTCCGATGGTGGCAACACATAGGGTTTCAGAGAAGCGTAAGGCAGCTGCCGGCAGCGGCTGCGGTGTTGCCGGTGGATACGGTAGCCTATATTCGTAGCTACACAGCTCAAGCTCATAGAGGTTGTCGAGGGCAGGGGACCGGAGCCAGGCGTTTGCTTGGTCGCTGTGGAGGTGGTACAACGGCGCACAGAAGCGGCGGCCGGGACCCGGGTGGACGTAGAGGATGCGCGACACGACGGTGTCCAGGGCATGTTTGTCGTTGCAGAGCCAATTGTGGTCGAGGTTGAGAGGGGCGGAGCGCCAGAGGTGGCGCCAGCGGGAGGCGAGGATCTGGGTACGGGCACCTTCCTTTGTGGGGAGGAGCGAGATGATGTCCCCGAGGACGCCGTCGGGGAGGTGGCTGATGCGGTCGCCGGCGCCTCCATCCGCTCCGGGAAGCGGCGGCGGCTCCTGGCCCTCTGTTCCGGCTTCGGTATTGGGCGCCTCCGCGGCATCCGGCGCAGCTAGCCTCCTCTTCCTCGAGCTATCACGACCAGCCTCGAGGACGCCGTCAGGGAGGTGGCTGATGCGGTCGCCGGCGCCTCCTTCGCCCCCATCCTCTCGATTAGCATCGGCTCCTCGTCCTCCATTTCGGCTCTAGGGTAGGGCGGCTCTACAGCAGCCGGCGCCGCTAGCGTCCTCTTCTTCGAGCTAGGCCCGCCAGCCTCCATCCCATGGACAGCGGCGGCCTCTGCGTGGGACGGTCGAACACTAGAGGAGGAGGCTAGGGCTCGTCATGTGGAAGAGTCTGGCCGCCGTCGCCGGAGCCGAGACGAGCAGATTAGAGCGGCGGCAGTTTGGATTTGGGGGAGGAGAATCGTGCGGAGATTCCGAGCGAGGAAATGAAATCTAAAGCCCAGCAAAGCCCACGACTAATGGGTGGGCTCACAAGCTTCCCTCTCGTCCCCCAATCTATGTCCACTTATTTGGTTTGGATATTATTCTCAAAAAAAAAACATTGGTTTGGATACATTCATACATTCTCTCAATTTCTTTTTGGTTTACTGAATACTGATGATCTTTTTTTTGGAGGATGTTTCTGTTATTATTAGCGTTACAAAAAAAAACAGCTGATACGTCTCACTACTAGCCATGGCATTGTCATTTAAAAATAAGGCAGGGCATTGTCAGAACTCAGGAGGCTGGTTGATCATATATTTGGGCTTAAACAAGTATTGCCTGGACTAGCTCAGACATATTCACCTTTGAACGATCAGCCAATATCCACACGATTTTGCTAGCTGTAGATAGACACAATGTGCCATTGATTCACACGTGCATACTCGATTCGCAACAGCTACATAATCTGTCTGACATGGAATGGAATGACAAGCACAAACGTGGACACATGCATCAACGTGCTGCCCAAAAGAACTCGTGCAACCCTGAAGAAACAATTGCAGACTTGCAATACATTCAGTCGACAGTAGCATTTACAGACAAGTCAAAGTTGTATATGCACTGAGCAAACAAAAGGGGAACTAATTCTCGCCCCTGCAAGCTTCTGCACTGAACTAACGGGTACCTTACTTTTCAAAAAAAAAAAAAAACGGGTACCTTGATCTGAGACACCACATTTGATATTCAGAAATAAGAGCGCTGTACTTTCTCATCAATGTTTATATATGATAGGCCATTTTTGTGAAGTTTTAAAAAAAAATCAAAAATCAATTTAAAATTTCCTGGTAATTATTATACATAAAAATCTCCATGCCAAAGAATTGCTTCTCTTGATATATTCTTTATACTTTTTGATTTTTTAAATGGGGTGAAATTCGTCGGCACATCTTTCTATAAAAAAGGGTTGAATCTTCCAACAACTCGTGTGATATTCAATAGATTTCTGTTTGGGTATCTAAAATTGATTTTTTTTTAGAATTTATGGGAACAAATTATCACACATTTATAGTTCAATTTTGAATTACTTTTGAGAAATCAACAGTTTTTGATAAAACTAGAAAATTCAAATATTTAGACCATAACCATTAAATTTGGTTACTTTGTGTGAAAATTAGAGATGTGTCATTTTGAAACATATTATTTTACTTGTTTCACAAAATATTCCCTTTGGCATCTAGAAGATATAAAACTTTTTTTAAGACATAGAAATTGTAGATCTCTTTGACACTATTATTTGACATCTGCGTGAAAATGTCCACACTACCATGAACTCAAAAAGTGGTTGGTTACATCATAATTTGCACAAGAAAATGTAAAATTTATGCAAATTTACTTTGTCGAGTGTAAAAAAACACTCAGCAAAGTCAGTCCGTCGTACGGCGATGTTAAAACGGACACATCTTCAAACTTTAACTGACTATTCTAGTCCGCAAACTATTTATATGCGGAGTTCTAGGCTGTTTGCCGAGGTCTGTTTGCCGAGGCCGAGTGCTAGGCTGTTTGCCGAGTGTTTATGGGACATTTATGGTACACTATATAAAGTTGGGTGTTTGCCTAGTGCACAGATAGAATGATTCCGTCACCCTAACAAAACGAAGAAAATAAGTTCACGGTACTCGGTACATGTGATTTTGCGCTGATGATCTCATCGATGACCACGAACAAACTACGACCCAGGGTGGCAGGGTTACTGCATGCACAATTAGCCAGTTCCAAATTACTCTTGAAGGAAATCAATTTTTCCTGTTATTTGAGACCAAATATGCACTTATAAAATTGAGTTGAAAGAGAATATTTTACCCAATGTTTACCACACTGGGTTATTTAATCTGGTCCTCTCAAAGTGGGCTAAAAAGTTTTATTGAAAGAAAGGTAAACGACTTTCCTTTATTCATTGACTAAGAAGGAGTTTAGAATAAGGTTTCTTAGGTTACAACCCAACAACGCCTTACAATTACTCTCCGGGCATTACAAGATCCGAATGTTTAGCACCCGCAATGAGCAAGAATGGGCTTCTAATTTAACACGAGCAAAGATGATGGAGGGCATGGTGCTAACATGCTTGAAAACTCTTTGGTTGCGCTCGTTTCAAATCTCCCAAGACTAACATCTAGAGCATGGTAAGAGTCTATCGCCTTCCGGGGTGCGCAAGAAGAAGATGCTCCCACCAAGAGTGAATGACATCGAAGGCGACCCAATCCGAAGGTGTAAAATCAACAAGCCCAAGCCAATCTTTGACCATGCCCCAAATCCGAATAGTGTAGCGGCAAGTGAAGAGGAGGTAGCGTGACGTTTTCCTTTTCCCGGCGGCAAAGGGGCAAGTTCTACCATTGGGCCATCCCCCTACGCTCCAAGCAATCGGCCATCGTCCAAACACGATTTGGAATGATGAGCCACGAGAAGAACTTGTTCTTGGGAGGAGCACAATTTTCCACACCAACGAATCCATCTGCGAGCGAATAGAGCCGGAAAGTTGGGCCTTGTAGGCTGAGGAGCAAGAGTAGGAGCCCGAGGTGGTAAGCTTCCAAACAATCGAATCCGGGACCTCATCGGAGAGGTGGAGTCGCGAAGTGTGGTACCAAAGTCTCGTGAACTCAGCTAGGTGTTCTTTGGGCGGCTGGTTCCGATGACAAAACTAGATGGATTGCATTCAGCAGGTGGCTATGTTGGCGCACGAGTGGCCGACCATTATTTTTCTCGTATATTTTGGGGTGACAGAAACCCATTTTTTTTTTCTCTTGGAGAAACAGCGTGCGGCTGCGGCAGCTATAGCGGTATGATGCACACTATGCAGAACTAAAGGGCATTATTTCTGTTGAAAACACGTCGATTCCCACTTATATGGACCATGTTTGTTCTAGTGACCACTTTATGTACTACGGAGTACTTACATCAACGAATAGCAGCAGAGTAGCACGAACTCGTTAGCTAGCGATGTACTTTTCCCCACTGCAAGAGCTAGGTTCTAGACAATGGGTGTATAGAGCTAAAAAAATACTCAAATATTTCGAAATCTGAGAGGTGTATTGTTATCCATATGCTTACTATTTGGTTTCCCCCAAATAATGGGGGTATATTTGTTAGCCCAAGTACCCATCTGGCTCCTCCCACGATACTATGACGTGGTAGGCAAAATGCATGATGAGCTATACATCGTGCAGCGATTTATCCGTAGATATGAATAAGTATATACGAATAACCAAAAGACAAACCTAATACTAATTAGAGCACAAAGCATATGTAACAGGTATAAACGTTGTTTAATCCATAAATCATATGCTGAAAGTTCTTGGAATCCTACCGTGGCACAACTCTTTCTTAGTTAGTTATCAGAATATTTTCATCAAGTGTGTGAATGGTACAGTCGGTTCCAAAGGTCACAAATAGTGTCTAGGATATCCGTCGAGACAGAAATTTTGCATGCCTCTTCCAAAAACAATTAATACAGTTTGAATTATTTAAATTTATTAGATTATATCCATATTTTCCATCCAATTATATTCATATATTATTCAAGGTCAGCAGGATCAGACGACATGATCTATGATTTATGTTCCTAATTAACGAATCAAGCCGTGCATGCATGCAATGGTCTCGGGTAGCGTTTCGGGTACTTATTTGTATATTCATCGTTTATCCGGTGTCAATAGTAGCATCGCAAGTACTTATTTGGACATTCATCGACTATCGGGTGTCGATAGTATCTGATTATGGACTATGTACTAATTTATCGTATTTGATGTGGTCGTTATTTTTCATATAAATATATATTATTTGGATGATTATATTCATATAGTTTTCAAGGCTAGCAAGGCCACATAACACGACATTAGGGCTAAGTTCACTAATGACCCAAGGTAAGCGTGTTTACGTGTGTGGCGCACCTTAAGAGCTCAAACCAAGTCTCAAAATTATTTATGTATTTTGGAAGTCTATAGTTGCTTCTTCTATGGAAATCCACTTTGGGTCCTTCTTCTATGTTATACTTATATGTGCATGCTATATGAATTCTAGTTTTTTACCATATCCAACAAAACATTCTTTAGTGGGAGGAAATCAACAATATACGTACTGCTTTTTTTACCAACAATATTTGCATATGTATTTGTATTTGACACGACCCTGTTCGATGATGACACTATCCAACTTTGTTTGCTCCAATCTTTCGCATTGACGTAAGGAAACTAAGAATATATATTTGGAGCCAAATTGCTCCCTGTGTAGTAGGAGTTAGTTTCACAGAGGATAGATAATTATTATTGGAGTTATTAATTCAGTCTGAGCTCGATGACACATCGGTGTCCACTGAAAAGGAGAAATGAAGCCCACTATGCATAGGGTGGAGTTTTCACGACCGATCATTAATGAGAACAACGAATTTAAGTTACCATAGAAGTAGCTAGCAATACCAATATATTGGTTTGCAATGAGAAAATAATCACTAATAATTTTTTACCTTCACTATCAACACACAATAAGTGCATACTTTAAGCTAAAGGTATTTCAAAAGGATTGTTCCGATAAATTTTCTTTTGCTGGGATTGTTCGATGCGTATGATTAGAAAAATATATATTGTCATGAGTATATTTTTTATTTATCATGATGGAAGCAAATGCAATTTCGTACTTTTGTGTCACTCGGGTCTCTAATTATTTAATATTGAATTGTATGTGTCAATGAATTTTTTTTATTTTTTATTTGTACTATTAAGTCATGTGAATCAATATAGACCTAAAGGATGGACACGATTTGGTGGTGCAATGAGATTATTTGTGTGTGCACTAATTGGTGACTTATTAAAGTTCTAACACTATGTGCCATCCAAATACCTTGTTTATTTCGATATGTTACACGAAACTATGTACCATGCACGTCAGTTTAATCATTATTAAATGAAACAACAAATATGTGCTAATAAGAGAGTAGCACACCTAGATTAACGAGCGGGGGATAGCGGATAGAGAGTAAAATATATCGAAATAGCGCTACCCACGTTCGATAACAAACGCCATTTCATATTTTGTGACACTATATTTTCTGAAGTGTCATAATAGCTCTTGCCCACGAATTTAAATGATGCAAACAATATTCCCTCGTACTCCGCATGTGATATTTTACCTAAAAAAATATTTGTGGCAGCTACAGTATCCTATGATTTTAAATTTCATGTTTCTATTATCTATGTTATCTACGGAACTATAGATTTATTTCATAAAATATATGATACAGTAAAGACAATTACCTTGCTAGTTCAACTAAAAGTACATTTGGACAATGGTCTTCCCAACATAACAAATCTCTACTCCCCGGCCATCGCCACTGTAAACAAGATTTACATTGAGGAAACAAATAGTCGCATCGATTACATGACAACAAAATTGTGTGACTAGCAAAAAACATATCACACCAGTGACTGCTAGCAAATCCCAATATGTAAAGAGATTAAGTTTGTGCATAATCGTATAATTTCCAACTTTGAATTTCTCAAATATGATTTGAATACTATTTCTGATTTAAAAGGTTCATATTTTATTCAATCAGGTGTTCATTTAAAACAATCTTCACACTCCACCAAATGTTTGACAGAAAAAGTCGTTGCAAACACCTGTTATACTCTAGAATATTCTATTTCTACACCTTAATATACATGGAATCATATACGCTGTAACTTTCTATTTATTTACATCTTCTAAGGAAAGCAACCATACACTAATACTATTTATTTCCATACGCTCTAGAGACATCTATTAACGTATTTATTAGAGTATACACTTTAAGCTCTTTGCGAAGATGTTTCAGGACAAGAAAAACTAACAAAAATATGTAGATATACACTAATACTGATATGAGTGTCTCATGCATTACGGAGGCATTCATGCATTTTGTGTTTGCTCCCTTTTTTTTTGTTGAAAACTCGATTTGATGAAAGGTTTTCTTGTGAGGCAATGTAACAAAAATAATGACATGGAATCTATTTTTTGCAATGTATTGCTAAAATTGATTTGCAGTATGTTTCTAAGCTAAAAACATTTGAAGGAATAAGAATGACATTGTATCATTACATTTTGCATAAGTGTTATGGCATTATTATTTTAAGTGTGATAGAAAATTATACTAGTTAAAAGAGATAGAGTCGTCGAGGAACAACAACGGTTCGCTAAAAAGTCCCCTCGTGTTGCTCGGCAACAACGACATGGGAAGCGATCCTTGCTAGGCGGCGCCCCGCCCGAACCTCCCCCACCACCATCGTTGCGCGAGCAGCCCCAGGCAACATAGGTCTTGGCCTGGGCGTGGCAAAAAAATTCAGTTTAGATTCGTACAATTTTAAATGTAATGATGGTTATAATCTCTTGCTTCATCTGGATTTTGAAGAAATGGCCTGAGACGTAAGATATTCCTGGCTCCGCCCGTGATATCGACAAACTTTTGTGTGGAAAGCTTTGTATGGAGGACCAAAATAGCAATTGTAGATTTATATCACGAAAAATGAATGTTCTTGTGCGTAATATTGCAAACCCGTTTTCTTTTGGATAACAAAAGTGTGTTCTCAAGCCTCGCTTTTGCGCATTTGAATTACTAATTATTACTAAGTATATGAAAGACGTGCGATTTAGCGAGCTGTGAGCGATCCGGCTACTGTTCATATGAACAGTGTTGAACAGTGCTTCCATCCCGGCCGTCGACCCCGATCCGACGGTCCCCACGGCTCTTTTGCAAAAAGGACCCTGCATTTTTCGCAAATTACGCATCCGTCCCTCCGTATAAATAGCCAGACCCTAACCCTACCTCTCCACTCCTCCTCATTTTCCCCACGCTCTCTCACGTACGGGCGACGCGGCCGCCTCCGACCCGCCGCGACGCATGCATCGTCCCAGCCCGCCGCCAGTCCGCCACCGCCAGGCCGCCGCCGCGCTGCCACGTCTCCAGATCAAGCCTCGGGGCATCTCCAACTCGAGGCCGTGTCCAGGGGCGGGCCGCGCGGCCCAGATCGGCCCGACCGCGCCCCGTCCTCTCGCACCTCGACAAGCCGGCGATGCCGCCACCTCCGCACCGCAGCGCCACCATCGCGGCCACGCGCAGCTCCGCAAGACCCCGCCCGCCACGCTCGACGCCGGTGCTCGCCGCCGTGGCGCACCTCCAGATCCTCGCGCGGGAGAGGCCCGATTGGAGAAAAATCGCCCGCCGCCACCTTCCTTGGGGTGCGCGCGGCTTTGCCGGCCTCCACTCCGGCGGCGGCCCACCGGAAGGAGCGGGGAGAGGGCCGGCCCGCGGCGGTGTGCTGCGCTTCTCCATTCCAAGTACATATCCATGTCTCAAATTTCTAGCAATTTTGTGTGCATCGGGTTAGTGCAGCTTAATTGTACTCCTGCAAGTGAGCATTGATTTGTGTAGCAAGTGTTCGTAAGCAGCAACCACTGATTTGTTCAGTTGATTTGTGTAGCAAGTGCACTGCTCCTACAAATACTTCTATACATAATGCAATGAGAACATATTCCAGTTACAATTAATCAGTTAAGATTAGTCAATTCAGTTTCACTTAAATTTGCAAATTTATCAGTCAAGATTAGCAGACCAAATGCTTCACAGGTTTACTCCACCATCTACTGCATTTTACAAGCACAAACAACCATAGAAATACTCAATATGTGTTCTGTGCTTATGATGCTAGCAAGCACTTGCTAGCAGCAGTAACAATCACAGCAAGCAAGCACAAACATTACGAAGTGCAAGTCTATTTCAGTTTTAATGGCAGTACTGCTCTCGCGTGGGTGCTTTATTGACCTGTTGAGCTTCTTCTTATCTTCTCCATCTCTCTCTTGCTTTTCTTTCTCACGATTGGCCTACTCATAATGTTTCTTGGTATTGTGCATGTAGGAACTGACAAGGATCTCCAGTCTGCTCTCCCTAATTTTCAAGTACAGCAGGTTGTCGCCGAGATTATCCTCCCCCACTGCAGTTTTCCCTCTCTCTGATACTGTAGATGTATTAGTCTATTAGGTTGTGCATTTGTACTTTCAAGAATTAATAGTGTCTTCTGTGGTTGTTTGAATCAGTAAACGTTTTGAATCAGTAGACGCATTATGTGCAAATTGTCAGCTTATATTATTAGCCAACATATCTTTTTCTTCTTCCTTAACTTCTGCTTATCTTCCCTACATAATCTGCAACAGAAGCAGTGGGTGATTACTTTTGACAATTTACATTGACTTATTTTCTTTGGTTCAGGTCAACTTCTAATTGGTACTTTTCTAGGGAGAAATATTTGGATTCTGCGGATTTTTTAATAAGCCTGACAACAGTCGAATCTTCTTTGTTACAGCAATGCAAGGTGATGGCAAGATTTAAATTCACTCTGTTATGAATGAAATTGTTTGAAGTTGTCTAAGGGTGCTGAACAATAATATGTTATCTCATTAACTTTAGATATAAAGACGTAAAGAGGCAATATGATACCTATGTACTACTGCGAATGTTTAAGCCATTGTTTTTATTTCCAATTCTACGACTGATTTAATATTCATGTAGGCTACGTACCACAAGTATCTCTGGTTTCCCTGTTTTTTTTTTTTTTTGCTTTTTTAAACACAATGCATTCTACTACTATCTGATCAACTCAACTAGCTTATTTGTGAATAACATAGAAAAAAATTCCTTCACCCTCCTGCTACTGATTATATGTGAATAACTAGATTATTTTTCCTTCACCCTCCTGCTACTGAATAACTAGATTATTTTTGCTTTTTTTGCTTTAGCTCTATGGGTCAACTCAATTAGATTATATATGTGAATACCATATAAATAATTTCAGCATTATCTAAATTATCTGCAATTTAAACCTACTACTGAACTGAACAAGACAAGACAAACAAAGGTTTCTATGTTGAAGCACTAGCGCAATAAAAATTATGTATATGCATATATCAGCTGGCTTGCACATATATGATAATGTAATAGCTGAAAAGAGACAGGGCTTAGATAGATCCACACCTGATTGATAGGCTCATGTGATTGATTAACTGATGCTGCCATCGGCTTTTCCTTTTTAAGTATTAAAAATAATTTGAAATTACTTGCATTTCTAAAACAAGGACGTAATAAGAGAAGGAGCATGTTTAGAAAAAATATTCAATTCTATATGTTATTGTACTATCGTTGATCCAAATTTCCATTTATATTTGAGAGCTTCATTCTTCTCTCAAACCTGTTGCAGGTATCATGTACATTGTGTCATATGCAGTTAATTGGATTATTGCAATGATTTGAGTGGATCAAACTTCCTGGATATTGAAGGGCTTTCTGCTACGGAATTAATATTAACTTTGATCCTTCTATTTTTTGGAGCTTATGAAAGCTGAAGCTGTGAATTATATCTGCATTTTCTACTGTGTTTCAGGTTTGGGTAGTGTACTTTTCAGTTTGGACTGGGCACTATATTTTGTTTTAATTGTGACCTGCATGTATTACTTCTCACTTTTGTATAATCAGGAATGTTCAAATTTTATTGTAGCACACATGATGTATTTCATCTGTAGCTGTCATATCAAGTCAATGAAGAATGCATCATGTCATCTTTTAGGTTTCTTGAGATATTGAAGATCATCAAGTTAAAATGTCGTGTTAGAATGTGCCAATAGGCTTTTTGGGATGGTTGTTGCTATTTACTTACATAGCTTACATGTAGATATATGTATACATATATGTATTGCTACATCCAACCATCCGAGATTGAGCTAACACATATACTAACATTCTTCAAAACCTACTTACGCTATATATAGTGCCACTACAACAGCTGAACATATCTTATATAAAATTTCTCATGAAGAGCGCGGCGTGTCGCCGCGCCAATTTCAACTAGTACATTAAAAAAGCAATTCAGAAAACAATTTTTTGGTAGCAAACATATTCAATTGTTCTACACGTGTGCAAAGTTTCATAAAGAAATGACATTTGTAATACCATGTGCGAATTATAAATCAGTAGCCAACATGAGATTTAAAAATGTCTTTTTAGAGTACATATTTTTTGTTTTTTCCACACAGAGCACCACAAATGTCATTTCTTCAAAAAAAAATTGCACGTATATATAACATCTTAATATATTGCAAAAAATATTCATATATTTTGATTATTTTACTATTTTTTTCGAATTTTGTATTCATGCAAGAGCATGTGAGCTCGGGGGGCAAAACTACACTCCCACTATATACTTACTCCGTTTCATAATACTCTACATTCCAGACTAATTTTTTTTGTTCCATATTAATTTACATTATAGGTTTAAGTTTTAGACATTGATTGCATTCTCGGTAATCAAACACCAATATTTAAAACGAATTAGTCATACTCTCTCTACTGTATACGACTCTCTTCACATTTTTGGAGAACCTCAGTTATTCAGAGGTAGAGTTCTCTTTTCCAACCGAGAGCAGCTGCTCACAGGCTCACACGATGAAAAACTAGCATGCCTCGCTTTCCTACTGCAGCTAGTGAGGTCGTTCGACAGAATCGACCCGCCAACATCTTTACCGCTTCAAAACCAAACCTAAGGACGGCCGGACACTACGTTCAGTACGTACGCATCCTTTCTGCAAGAAAAGAGAATCGAAATTGACATATCATGGCGCTTAACCTGTGTTAGCTAGCCAGGAGAGAGAACACTATCGTAAACTGCCTCCAAGCGATAGTTCAAGCGATTCGTCCTGCCATTGCGACCTAATCAAGTACGCACGGCACGAGAACGACAACCCGTAGCAAAGCTATTGTACTTCCTCTTCGGCAAACCGAATATGTATAGGATATTCGGTTATACCCTGTCATACTTAACGCTTGATCTCTTACACATAATCAGGTCATTATGGTTAGGATTTGTAATTAGTTGTTTCCATGTAATCTGCTATATATATATGAGATAACAGGAAATCCACAATTGTGGTCAATCATTTCTCTCTCTCTAATTCTACCATGGTATCAGCCAAACGATACGCTTCCGCTCCTCTCCACTACTGCCGCCGCCCTAGGGTTCTGCGCCGCGCCACCTCTCCCTCCCCAGCCACACCAGCCGCCGCCGCCATGCCCGACATCAGCACCCTTCCCCACCCCCACGCCGCCCTCTGGTCCCAGGCCATGGTCATCCAAAACATCAAGAGCCTCCTCCCCGTCACCCTCGACCTAAAAACCTCCAACTTCACCAAGTGGCGGAACTTCCTCTCCATCGCCGTCAACCAATTCGCCCTCGCCGACCACCTCACCACGACCGTCCCTCTCGCCGACGCCGAGTGGCTCCGGATGGACGCCATGGTTCTCCGCTGGTTGTACGGCTCCATCACCCCCGACATCGCCGACATGGTGATGGCATCTGGCCACACCGCCTTCGCCGTCCTCGGCGGCATCACCGCCCTCTTCCGCGACAACCAGCAGGCTCGCGCGGGCTACCTCAGCCAGAAGTTCCGCAACATCGAGCAAGGCGACAAGAGTGTCACCGCCTACTGTCTCGAGCAGAAGACGGTCGCCGACGCCCTCGCCGACGTCAACGCCCCGGTCACCGACAACGCCCTGGTGTGGAACACCATCAAGGGCCTCCACGACGACTACAAGGAGATCGAGAACCTCGCCCCTGTCCTTCGGCCCTTCCCCACCTTTCTCGAGTTCCGTAATATGCTTCTTCTCTAGGAACTCAAGCCGTCCGCCACCCGCTCGTCGTCACCCACCGTCTTCTACACGGCCCCATCTGCTGGGGGCTCCCGCGGCGCTCCTCCTCCTGCGCCACATCAACCCCACGCCGGGCATCCCGGCTATGGCGCTCCCGGCTCCTCCAACAACTCCGGCTCGGGCCGTTACAAGGGCAAGAAGAAGAACAACGGGGGCAGCGGCGCCCCTGTCCTTCCCAGCCTGCAGAATCCCTGGATCGGTGCTATCCACATGTACCGATGTCGGGTCCTGGAGGTGGTCACGTCTTCCCCGGCGGCGGTCATGGCCACGCCCACAGCATCCTCGGGCCGCGCCCTGCCGCCCCGCCGCCTCGTCCGGCCCATGGCTACATGGCTCTGCCGGCCCCGTCGCCCGCGCCTCCACCACCCGCGACGTACAACTACGGTGGCTACCCTGCCTACGGTGCTCCCTCGACACCGACATGGGACCCGTCCGCCCTGGCAAGCTACTTCAACACCATGACTCTGCAAGCCCCTCAGGAGTGGATCATGGACACCGGCGCCACCGCCCACATGTCGTCTTCTGCCGGTAACCTCACCTTTATCTCATCTACTCCTCCACATAAATCTATAATGGTCGGTGATGGCTCCTCCCTTTCTGTTTCTCACTCCGGCCATGCATCTCTCCCTTCTTCCTCTTCCTCTCATAATCTCACTCTTCGCGACGTTCTTGTCACTCCTCGCATAGTTAAAAATTTAATTTATGTTCATCAGTTTACTCGTGACAGTTCATGCTCGGTTGAGTTTGACCCTTCGGGTTTTTCTGTGAAGGATCTCAGGACAGGAGCCGTGATTCTCAGGTGCAGTAGCTCGGGTGACCTCTACCCGACCTCCTCCTTGTCGCGCGCCCACACCGCCTTCGCCGCCGACTCCACTCTTTGGCACCGCCGCCTAGGTCATCCTGGCCCCGACATGTTCCGGCGCCTCGCCTCGTCGCTTCCCATTAATAAAGCGCTCAAGGATCCTAGTTTATGCCATGTTCGCTTGCCTTTTTCTCATTCTACTCCTTTTGAATTAATACATTGTGATTTGTGGACATCTCCTGTTGCAAGTGTTTCTGGTTATAAATACTTTCTTGTAATCTTAGATGATTTTACTCATTATCTATGGACGTACCCTTTACGCCAAAAATCTGAAGCTTTCTCTCTTTTGTCTAACTTTCGCAATTACGTTGCCACACAGTTCTCTCTACCTCTTCAGGCCATCCAGTGCGACAATGGGCGTGAGTTTGACAACCGCGCCCTCCAGGATCTCTGCCAAACATGGGTTCCTACTGCGTTTCTCGTGTCCGTACACTTATCCCCAAAACGGTAAAGCCGAACGCATCATTCGCACGGTTAACGACATTAAACGAACCCTTATGTTCCAAGCAAGCATGCCTCCAACCTTTTGGGTCGAAGCGCTTAACACCGCCACCTACCTCCTAAACAGACTACCCACCAAAACCCTCGTAACATAGATAATGAAATCATTTTGCTAGGAAGTGACGTACACGTACTTACGAGCGGTTTCACTGAAATAAAACCACTCATGCATCATTATAAGAACATTATTAGTACGGAGTAGCATGCGCTCATGCATGATTGTACGAATATTATATTTTGCAATTAGTAAAACCCACTCGTTCTCTTGCAAAATGCTTTTAGCACGCACTGAGGAGTGAGGAGTAGAGAAAAGCCTCTTTCGCTAGGAATGAAGGAAAAAAAAGACTAGACATGGTTGGTCAAACAGACATGCTCCGGCAAGTTGCATGCATGCGACGGCTATACTACCGTTCTTTGGAATTCGCAAATTTGGTGCGGTTGCATACTTGCATGCAAGAGATTCCTGGTTGGTGCTGTGTTGCTTTGGCCACTAGCCTGGTTCTTCCCCTGAGATGGAAGTATAACACGGCTAGTCTTGAGAGTTAGACCGACAGTGGGGAGTAACTAAGACCAGTAACGTAAGCATGTTACTACCCTCATAGTGCAAAGTAACATCAAGAGAGTAATATAGATGGTCTCATTTATTAGTTTGTAGACTCATCATGTCTTGGAAAACGCTATGTGATGGTAACTAGTTATGTTACTCCATGTGTCTCTCTCCTTATTAATTAGCTGTCACATCATCTTTTTTGATTAGGTGGCATCTATGTTACCACCTTAGTTACTCCTATTGTGAGCAGCCTTACTCGTTCTCGTCACGCATGCAGACGTCCTCCAAAATTCAATTTGCACGAATTATACCTGGCCATGGGCCGGGCCGAGACGGGCTTCGGGCCGGGGCTAACAAAGCCCAGGCCCATCCTTCGGGCCTATATTTTAGGCCTAGGCCCGTCCATTGGCTGCAAAATCCCATCGGGCCTCGGGTTTCGGGCCGGGTTTTTTCCCTTAAAATGCCAATATGTAAAGCCCAGGCCTAGGCTCATCTGACCTTCGGGCTCAAATCTAAGGCCCAGGCCAAGCCCACCTAGGCCCTGTATTTTCGGGCTGAGCCTGGGCGGGCTGGTCGGGCCGGGCCGGAGGTGGCCAGATATAGCAGGAATGCACTCACTGCATTGATCAGCTGAAATAACGCCCATGGATTCCGCAAGTTTTTTTGCGATTCTCTTTTCACGTGCATGTGGCTCAAAATACGCCCATGTATGAGTATCGGTTAGACCGGCCTCGAGTTGTTGAATCTTGACCGATGAACATTTCAGATAAGTAAATAAATACATTACACCAGACCAAAAACACACACATGCACAGCGACCAAAAGGAAATTCTTCATGTTCCGCTCCCCATTATAGATTTCTTAAATCTCCTGTCATGATGGACAGAAGGACGGGTCAGCCGTGCGTGAGCCTCGGCCCGGCAAGCCCAGATCTGGGCCCTTCGGGCCCGATCTGGGTCAGGGCGGGCTAGGCTGTGCTACCTCCGGTTGGCTGGGAAACGGCTTGTGACGGGGATGACAGTAAGAACGTCGCGCCTGCTGCAGCGTGGCGGCGGGAGCTTCACGAGCCTCTCTGGGCCCGGCCGAGCCTATGGGGGCCTATAGGAGGGCAGCGGCGGAGCGGCGGTGGTGGCCTATGTGCAGCAGCATGGCGGTGAGGACTTTACGAGCCCCCCGGGGATCGGCCGGGCCTGCTCGGCCTGGTGTGTCCTTGCTGCCGTGTCCGATCGGCACCCGTCGATGGCGGTGGAGGACGTCGTCTAGGTGGCTGCGCTGCTGCTGCCCTCCGGCTTCAATGGCCTAGTGTGCTCTTGTTGTTGCGTCCGGTCGGCTACCGGCTTTGGCGGTGGAGGCAGTTCCCTCCCGCGCGGTTGTGCTTCTATCGGACCCTATCTATGGCTGCTTCGTCTCGGCCGGTTGGCTCTGCTACATTTGCCATGGTGAGACGACGATGGTGATTTCAAGACCGTGGTGGCGTTTGTTGGTGGGTGGCAAGTTTGGTGGAGCACTACAGATTGCCCAGGATGTGGTTTTTTGGGGGTCAGGAGAAATCCGGGTCGTTTTGGTACCGACGCGGTGACGCTTGAGAGTGTCACCCTTCCTTCTTGAGGGGCGTTGGGTGTACCTCTTCCCCACTCCTCGGAGCGTACCAGGGGAAACCCTGGGAAACCCTAGGACCAGTCCGGGCAGCAGCGTCGCAGTCGTCGCTTTCCTTCTTGGAGGTGTTGTTTGGTACGCGGCGATTTACAGTGCTAGGATCGTGGTGGGAATTCGCCGGAGAGGACACAGCGGTTGCGAGTTATTTCGTTTTCGTTGATCCGCCGGGTGTCGGCTTTGTTTTCTCTTCTTTTTTCTCTTCCTTTTTCTTTTGGGCATGAGTGTGATGTTTGCCCCAGCTGTAGCCTCAGTGTTGTATCGGATGGTTGCTATATTAATATAGCGGTACGAAAGCCTATTTTCTTCATCATGGATAGAAGGAAATCCCACTTCTGTTATTCCCATCACCAAAGACAACTCATATGGTGCCGTCACCATGCAATTGCGTCCAATATATTACTCCACTTGATGCCTTTCCATTAATCCATTAACAAATCCCACTGTCGTCTACAGCTAGCTAGCCGTACGTATTAGTGCGGGCATGTACTCCCTAATTAAATCTTTTCCATGAATCCAAAACCATGTACGAAACCGTCGACTTGACCTGGAAATTCTTCATCACGCACCTGCGCGCCAGGAATTGAGGTGAGGGGGGTCGAACAGTAAAAGCTGTGCCACCGGCGATTTTTTTTTTTTGGCAACACATGTAATCCACAATATTATAGCTCACAAAATAAGGTCCAAACCGAATCTGGGTAGTTGCTTCGGTTTGAGTTGCTGATTGGTTGGGAATTGATATTAGAGGATAAATTCTCTTCATCTACTATATTGCTAAAACATGAAATGGATAACAAATTAGTTAAAGCAATCGACAACACATGACACTCTAATCTTCCACCATTAACTAATTGAGGCTGAGCCATGATATATCAAAGATGCGGAGAACAACAGCCATGGACACAGAGAGAGGAGCCGGAGAGCAGGGAGAGAAAGTACATGGTAGACGGGCGGCGGGGCTAGAGGATGTTGGCCACGTAACAGCGCCGGTGGCTCGCGGTCGAGTTCGCCCCTCTCCTGCTGGTCTCTGCCGCGCGTTCTGCAGAAAGAAGAGAGGCGTAAGCCTGAGGCCCTGAGAGATAGAGGCGGCGTGCGCGGGAGGGCGGTGAGGACGGGAGAGCATCCGACCTGCGCCGCCGGTCCTGCGTCCTGCGGGAGAGCGGGAAACGGGGAGGGGCGAAGCGGGGGTACTGCAAGGAACCAAGGGTAGAGGAGGGGGGCGAGGGCGGCGTAGTACCTGCGGCGGCGGCGGCGGCTCTCCAAGCTGGGGACGGTCAGATGCGGGGCAGGGCGGCCGCCGGAGCCGGCGCGATGCGGGCAGTACTGGATGCGGGGCAGGGTGGTGGGGCAGGGCGGCCGCCGGAGCACGCGCGATGCGGGGCAGGGCGGCGGGGCAGGGCGGCTGCCGGAGCCGGCGCGATGCGGAGCGGCCGGGGGCAGAGTGTGGCGGCGCGGGGCGGAGTGAGGCGAGCGGCGCGGGGTGGAGTGAGGCGAGCGGGGTGAGTCGAGCGAGAGGAAATTTTCTGCCTTCGTATCTAAAAAAAATTCTGCCCAAACCGAGCCGGGTCGACCGACCAGGCTCGACCCAGTGCTGGCGCCGCCACTGAAGCTAAGCACAGTTGCAAGAAATAGATCCCAACTAGACCGATCGATCGAACTCTCGCCGTGTCTCAAAGTCCGAAGGTAGGTAGCTATCTAGCTGGGCCGTAGGATCTAGGCATCCAACATGATCACGGGCTCGGCGGTGTACCATGTGGTGGAGGCGATGGCGCCGCTGTACACGGCGGCGGTGCTGGGGTTCGCGTCCGTGCGGTGGCTCAGGGCCTTCTCCGCGGAGCAGTGCGCGGGGATCAACCACTTCGTCGCCATCTACGCCGTGCCGGTGCTCATCTTCCAGATGGTCTCCACCAACAACCCCTACGCCATGAACGGCCGCCTCGTCGCCGCCGACACGCTGCAGAAGGCCGTCATGCTGCTCGGCCTCATGGCGTGGGCGGCCTGGGCGTCACGCCCCTCCCGGCGCCGGAGCTCGGCCAAGGTCTCTCCGCTGCAGTGGGTGGTCACCGCCTTCTCCGTGGCGGCGCTGCCCAACACCATCATCATGGGCGTGCCGCTCCTCGGCGGCATGTACGGGCCGGCGTCCAAGGAGCTCATGAAGCAGATCGTGGTGATGCAGTTCTGCGTCTGGTACAACGTCGTAATCTTCATCTACGAATACATGGCGGCCCGGCGCGCCGCGACGACGGCGGCGGCGGATGGCGTCAGCGCCAAGATCAGCCCCGCGTCGCCGGGGGCGGCGACGCCGCCGGAGAAAATCGCGCGCGACGAGGTTGTTGTTGCGGACGAGCGGGCCCACGAGGTGACCGTGGACATCGAAATCACGGAGGTTGCCGCGGCGTCCACGGCACAGAAAGGCGTGGCCGACGATACAACGACGGCGGCGCTCGCGAAAGAGGTGAGCACTGATGAAGATGTTGTTACGGTGGCGGCGACGGCAGACGAAGCGGCCCTGCCGGCACGGAAGACGGCGCCGTCGGTGGGGCATATCGCCTTGATGGCCGGGAAGAAGGTTCTGAAGATTCCGAATACCTATGCGAGCTTTCTTGGCCTCATCTGGTCTCTGATCGCTTTCAAGTACGTCCCTTTCATTCACACAGTTCATACCTCGTACTACAAATTCTCATCTACCTTCTTATTTTGCTAACGAGTGTGTAAATGTTTCGGCAGGTGTGGGATCAAGATGCCAAAGATTATCGACGACTCCCTGTTCACCATCCAGACGACGGCAGTTGGCCTGAGCATGTTCGCGTCAGGTCCGTGTATCCCTTGGCTCTCAGATTTGGATTTTCCAAGGCTGCAAGCTATCAAACTGTACTCGATCGAGGATCGATCACCTAACGTTAATCTGAACATCTCTTCTCGTGGATTGGATGATTTTCAGGGACCTTCATCGCGCGGCAATCACGTTTCGTCCCCTGCGGCTACGCGATCGCCTCGTTTTCGATGGTGCTCAAGTTTCTGATAGGCCCCGTGGTGATGCTGCTCGCTTCGCTCGCCATCGGCATGCACGGCACCCTACTGCACATTGCTGTTGTACAGGTGAGCACACACACGCCATTTCTTGAGATGTCCAACAACATCAATTACCTCGTTCCTTGAGAAACTTGCCTAGCTAGCAGCCAATTAGTTACAGCTGCATGTAACGGAAAGGACGTTCCGGAAGATATAAATCGCACTCGTCCTTTTTCTGAGCTGGAAATTAGATGTCGGAAATGGAATGCCAGCTCAAAGTAGCACTGTAGCAGTAAAACATTGCTGATCTGGGACCAATAAGTTTTGGAACGTTGTTATCGATCGGTCATCGGTGGATATTAATTTGCTAGCAAACCAAGATATTAAACATGGAAAGTAGAGAACAAAAATAAGGTGAACATGACCGCAGTGGCGGAGCCAAGGCCGGCAGAATTTCCCTAAAGTACTACCGGTAATTGAGGCTTTAAGCCTTGAATAGTTGAATGGGACGAGCACTCAGCAAAGAAAGCTTAGTTAGACATTGCCCAGATTATAAAGCGGAGCTAGCTCGTTGCAGGATTCTTTTTAAACTAAGCCATATGGGCAAAAAGATTCACTCTCGTTGAGTTATGTTGTTCATGATTCATCTCCCTGAGAAATTCAGGATATGTATCTCTAACCACAGTTGTTGACATGCGTGCCTTCAGGCGGCACTTCCCCTGGCCGTGACTTCGTTTGTGTACGCTGAAGAGTATAAAGTCCACGCAGACATCATGAGCACAGGGTATGTTTTTTTACCAGATATTGTTACTACCTAGTTTCTACGAACTCTGATCTGATCAAGCGTATCTGGTTTTGTACTTTCAGGGTGATTCTAGGGATATTTATCTCACTTCCGGTCACCATTGTGTACTACATTCTATTGGGGTTGTGATCAAGTTAACAAGATCGAAGTAACCAAAGCCTGAAACACAAGACATGCCTCACACCACAATTGAAAGAGCGTAATTAGACGCATGCCATGATAATCCAAAAAGAAGCAAAATATTGAATATGATGTTGTCCCGAATAGGATTAGTCGGTGGAGAATTGAGATTGTAATGATAGTTGAAACTTCGCAGCCTGCAAGTGTATTATACAAATATGATTATGAATTAATCTTCTAATGAACAAAGATATTTTTGCGAGGCTAATGAATAGCATCATGTGCACGGGGGGATTCGTAGTTCAAATTGCCACGGCGCAACGGGAAATGCCTCATGAACATGGCAACAAAGTGACCTAGGTTAACTTTGGAATCATTTATTCGTCATTAAAAAGATGGAAGAAAACCATTTATTTCTAAGCCCCATAATTAAAAAAATCTGGATTCATGAAAACCATTTATTTTGGCGGAATTCAATCTAGGAAAACACATATTCTAGGATGATAAAGGATGTAATAAACAAATAAAATCAAAATTACTGCGGACAGAATTAGAAAACCAGGCACCCTGAAATTTAGGAAACTATACGTAACAATTAGGAGTTAAGAGTTTTTCCAGAACAAAAATAGGCAAACAAATCAAAGATCCCATCTTCGTATTTGTCGGTGGAGGGTTCACTATCACCCAAATTGAGATTGTAACTTAAAATTTCACAGCCTGCAAGTGTATTATGCAAATATGTTTGTGAATTAATCCTCTAATAAACAAAGATATATTTGTGAGGCTAACAAATTACATCATGTACATGGGGTCGATTCGCAGTTCAAATTGCCTCGTTGGTGGACCTAAGGGGGCCAATGCCCCTTCCCCATCATTTTTGTGATGTGGAGCGCAATGAGAAATGCCTCATAAACTCAACAACAAAATGACATATGTGAACTTTAGCACCCCCAGGTGTCCCTGATCATCTCGCCATCGGCGCCCTTACGCTCGCTGACGACGAGGCCTGTGTTGCTGCTATGGAGCAGGCCAACGCTCGGTGTGGGCGGTGAAGCGTGACTACGCGGTGGGCCGAGAGCAGGTCGCGGGTATTTAACACCCATCTCATCTCCGCCAAATAAGATCTGACCGAGCTCAAGAGCTAGGTCGTGTTTCTTCGTTGTTTGTTGCACTCTTACTATTTAGTAGCTATTATTTGACGCAGATTGCATTGTGCCAACATCTTAATCTCCCTAGCTTTCTGCCTCTTCCTCTCCTTGAGAGTCCTTCCCTCCCCTCCCCTCGGACCCCCCTCTCTCTCTCTCTCTCTCTCTCTCTCTCTCGGCTTTTGGAGTAGGTGGAGAAGAGGGTATCCGCCCCCTTGTTTATAGTAGTTGTACGTTCCGTTTGTTGTCTGTATGGCGGTCTAGCGCGATACCGTGTTGGAGCGAGTTTCGCCTTGGTGCCCCAGCGCTGGGCCAAGCGGATGATCCAGAGCTTGTTCAACATGCACCAAAGGTGAGATGGTGACGATGGTGAGCTCTGTGTCACCTGCTCCAGTAAGCGCCGACATCCCCGGTTCTTCAGTTCGTGTGGAGTGGTGAGCTTCCTCTCGGCCGGCCCGTGTGGTGAGGGAGAGGACAATGAGTGCGCTGTTGTGACTGGGGTGTGGGGTTGTTGTCGGGAGATGTTAGAAAATGTGTATCCATCGATGGTACCCAGTGGCGCTGTCCCCGGGCGTTGGCAAGAAGATTGGACTCAATCACGTTTTTGCTGCCCCATCTGGTGTGTCGTGTGTAAAATTTAGGCACCTATTTTCTATTTCTAGTTTTATTGAGATCCTTTAAGTAGTTGTATGTCCTATGTCGCTTTAATGCAGCTTTTAGGTCATTCGGGGTCTTTTCGTGTTGTTCCCGTCGTACCTCTCCAGCATCAAAAGACTTGATATCAAAATTTTAAAATACAGTACTTTGCGATAAAGTATATATGTCTTTTTTCGATTAAACGCTTTTATACAGATTTGTGCAATTTTGGGAAAAGAATACAAAAGAAGTTTTTTTTTGAAAGTAACCATATATTCCATTAGACAAACCTATAACAGAGTTAACAGAGAGTACACAAATGATCACCAAATGACATAAACACGCTTGTCAAACAAAATTGCACAAAAACCCTGCAAGAAGTAGAATTACAATTCCACCCTTGAAGAATCTTGTGCCTCGCCGAACCGTTGTCCACCAACGTCCTCCGCCGCCACCATGGCAGCGCCGGAAAAAGAGGCGAGCAGCCGTCAAACCAAGATCTGGGAGAGCACCTTTGCATACAAGGATGCTTTCGAGCCGATGAATTGGATCGTCGCAAGCGACGAGACCGAGACTTTGTGGCACGTCGGCCAGGGATCTTCCCTGTGGTCACCAGATCCCGACACCATCAACTTCATCCGACACAGTCGATGAAGAGGAACGCCGCCGCCTGCCGTCATCCATGCACCCAGCTGCATGACACCAAACACAACTGCAGCACCAACGAAACCGCCACCCACAAGAGTGCCGAACGCCGACCGCCAGACCCTAAGCTCACCAGATCCAGAGATCGGCGAGATGACCGGGCCATCTGCCGCTCGACGCCGCCGGAAGGAGCAACATCGAGATGGAGGAAAAGCAGAGGCCAATTATTCCGACGCGACGCCATCTCCTCCATAGAAGCAGCACCTCAAGGAAAAACTATGCCAACCCCAACTACAGACCAGAGCCGAAGCGCCGTGATCCCCACCCCTCCCGTCGTCGGAGAGATGACGGTGGGGGCAGGGACCGGCCGCTTGGCCGGTGTAGTTGGGGGCAGATTGGATCTCCCGGAGCCTCCTTCCTGTGGCGGCTAGGGATGGGAGAAAAAAGACAGCGCAGAATACAAAAGAAGTTGAGACAGAGGTAGCGCGGCGTGGTACATTCCCTGAAATAGCATACTAAGTTACTGACACTGACGGTGACGTAGGTAAACAAAGATGCATACATCTCGCTGCCAACACGGACTCCGGAGCAGCTAGTTGAACACAACGACATGGAAGTTGAAAGGAAAACAGAGGATGGGAGAAGAGTAAACAAAGCCGGGAACCGACAGAAAAACGAGAGTCAGATCACACGAAAACGATCAAACATAAAACCGCCGCACAGTCTGCGACAGCAGCAACAGTAAAGAGCGTGCCATATCCAAACGGCAGCAGCCATTCTATCCTCTGATCTACATCGACGAGTAGTCTAGCTAGCTCCGTGCTGCACTGCTGAAGGTGCAGCCACATCACTGCCCTCTGCTGCCGATCCATGGACGATGGAGCACACTTGACGGTGGTGGACCTGCCTCGCTCACGCCGCATCCTGTCCATCATCGTCGCTGCCGCCTTCAGACGCGCCATCGTCATCGGAGTCGGCGTCGTGCTCGCCGTCGCTCGAGGTGAGGTGCGCGAGCCAGCAGTTGCCGTGGACGTGGCCGCTGACGCAGACGTAGTACTCCAGCCGGCCCTCGTTCGACCCCATCCGTCGCGCCGCGCCGCGGGGCAGCAGCCTGGCGACGACCATGTTCCAGACGCGCGCGCCGCAGTAGGGGCAGCGCACGCGCGGGTCCAGCGCGGCGTGGCGGCCCAGCAGGCATGCCCGCGTCCGGGAGCGCATGAACCACCGAAAGACGCCGCGGTAGGCGCCGAGGTCGTCGTCCGCGCCGGGCACCGCGTGCTCGCACGGGTCGGACACGTACAGCAGGTCGCCCCGGCACCGGCGCGACAGGAAGCTCCGTCCGGAGGTCTTGGAGAAGCGCGACACCCGCGTGAGGTGCCCCGGCACCGGCGCGGGCAAGGCGGCGGCGCCGCAGCAGAAGGACAGCATCTTGGCGAGCGCGGGCCACCCACCGCCGATCCGTCCCGGGGGCGGGCCGGCGCCGTGGGCACCCCCGGCCGCCGTGAGCGCCGCCACCATCCGCGGCGCGCGGGAGATGCAGAGCTCGCGCCAGAGCACGCGCTCCGCCACGGCGCGGAGGCGCCGGCTCACGCTCGCCGCCGTGCAGAGCGTCGGCGGGTCCCAGTTGATGGAGCGGAACACGAGGGAGAGAACCTGCTCATCCAGGATCCCCGTGTTGACGCCGGCGTAGCGCGGGGAACCAATGCCGCCGTTACCGTACCGGTAGCTCGCGCTGCCGATGCCGCTGCCCGACGCGCCGGGGAACTGGCGCGTGTTCCGCGCGCCCTCGCTCATCCCTCGGCTCGTGCTCTACGGTATGGGTTGCTTGGACTTGGGCCGGCACCGGCACGTCGCCAGTCGTCCCAACAGAATCGATATTACGACTGACTGTGGAGTGGCCAATGTGCAGATGCGGCGATGGATGGAAATGACAGGACGGCGGCGGGAGGCCTATATATAGACGCGCCCCGTGCGGTTTCGTGCTCTCCCCGGAGGGAGTGAGTGGTGTCGGGCCAGCCGGCCGTTTGACAATTGGACCACTGACGAAGGATTCGAGACCCAAATAATCTACTCCCTCCGTTCCATTTTAATTGACTTCCTATTCACCACATGTGGATATATTTATACATGTAACATGTCCAGATACATCCACATTTGGTGGAGAGCAAGTCAATTAAATTGGAACGGAGGGAGTAGTACAGTAGTTCCTCGCGAGCCGGGTTGCCAATTTCATCTCGTCAAGCAAAATCACCCAAATCGTGGCGCACTAGTCTCGATCAAGATCACCTAATCCCCTACCCAAATGGGCTACTCCCTGACAAAAATATCTCCGGCGAACAAGACTCGTCCGTTGCAATCTCTGTACTGTCCATGACTATTTTAAGCCGCCCAAATCTGAATCACCCTGCAAATCGATCCACAACACATTGTTTATACACAAAAAGCGCACTGCTTAATCTGGTGCCGCATTTCTTAATCCAACTACACTGGCTGGCTCTCCAGGAGCACGGCGGGACGGGGAAGAACGGCTTCTGAAACACGTGTTGCCATGACGCGCATCCGTAAGCTCCAGCCCCGTCCCCGGCCGCCGCGTGCCCATGGCGGGGGACGCGCGTCGCGCATCCGGCCGCAGCCATTGGAACGCCTCGTGCGCGGCGAGCAGCGTCGATTTTTTCTATGACGCCATGTTCTTCGCCGGCGCGCCTTCTCAGGTGCCCTGCCGCGGGAGGCACCTCACGTACGTGGCCACCTCGTTGCGGAGACACTTGGTACTCGAGCGGCACTACACTAGGAAAGTGCTCTCACTCTATTTGCGCTTTTTAGCTCAAAGCGCACGTTGGATTGTCACTAAACTAATTATTGGTTGCTGACAGTGTCTAGAAAACGATCTGGATCTTGCTCGAGAAAGGTCAGTCATGTACGCCACGTATGAGGAGAAATATCTAGTGCTATGTCTCATACTCCAGTACAGCTCTACCTCAAATCAGACCCTGCCTTCACAGGAGGCCACGTATGAGGAGAACATCGTCGATGCACAGAGAGGAGGGAAGAAGAGAAACCTCATCAGAGTCTATTAGCACCACATCCCCCCACCACCGACATCGGTCGAATGGTTGACCACCCACGGCCGACGCGTTGGCATGACACGTGCAGTTCTATAGTTAGTCAGGGCAAGGCCAAAGACCAATGCGGCATATGATGTTTCAAATGTTTTCCTGTGGTTCTATAAACGTTGGCCTTGCATGATGCATATAGATGGTGCCTTTTTCCTGGTGATTTGGCGTGTTCAATGAGGATTTGTTACAACCGGTGGGTATTTGATGCATACTATATTTTTTTTGCTGCAATGGTGATTTCGACATGTGGCGATGTTTTCTGTGTGGTTTTGATAAACCATATGAAAAGTGCTGTGATGATATCACAGTTAGTACAAAAAAGTTGTTGCACCAGTGTGCGCTATACTGCGAGTGTCAGACAGACTATGGCCTAGATTTCCGGTTGTATGAAATCAGATGGCGTGAGACACAGAGAAAGGACTGATATTTGTCCCACTACGTCTGCTCTACGGCTAGCACTACCTTTGGTAGTAGTTGTACTTGTCATGGGCCAAATTCGAAACAACTAAGATCATCTTCAACATATGCCGTAAAATAGGACACCGTTTCAGGCGGCCCGGACCGATGGGAGTGCCGCTGTTTTTTTTTCTTCTGCTGACCCTATTGTGCCTGTCGCAGGTGCCGATGGTGATGCTCTAACGCTCCAGTTCAAAGACAAGTTTGTACCCACGAGAGATCCGACCTCGCATCGCACCTGCAACCAGCAACACTAGTAGTAACAGAGAGGACGAGTGGTGACGGATTCACGTATAAGCTTGCCCCACAGATTTCTAGCTAACCTTTTTAGATACCGGTGAGTATTCTTATAAAAAAACTAAATACTACTCCGTAGGTAAAATCTGTGGTAATCAAGCCTATGACCCAAAAACTTTGGCATCCTGCTTCCAACATTGAGGGCGAGGATATATCTAGTGATATCATCATTGGATGATCACAAGCAAAGTGTCTACAAACCCCAAAAAATTCAGTTCCAAAATCGAAAAGCACGTTGAGGAAAAGAAAAGACAAACATTTTTGCTTCTCAATGTGTATTTTTAATTTGGATCTGATTTTTCTAGGGATTGTAAACGCAATCCTTATGAACATTCACATAAAAATCAGATTTTTTCTAAAAATTTGTAGCATGCTACCACACGATGACACGAAGCATTGGTACTCCGCGGCAGGGCTCGTGCGCGCTTTCGTCCCGTGCCCACGAGGCTGGCATGTTACCGTCACGCCGTCATCACTCCGCCACAGGAAGGAAGCTGGCGAGCACGCGCACGGTGGTGACTCGGCCGGAAATGGAAAATTTCCACCTCCCGATCCAACCCCGCGGACAGACTCCCCGATCCGCTAATTTTTTTAAATAATACGCGAAATTTATTTAATTAGGAAAATAATACGCGTTTTTATTTTTTTTCAAAAATATTAGTCAGTCGTCTTAGCCTAAGCCGACTGGGCTAATCGTCCTTAGGGAAGACGATTAGGGCCTTGTCGTCTTTGGAGAAGACGATAGGTACATGGGACCTGTCGTCTTCGGCAAAGACGATTAGTACTAATCGTCTTTGGCCAAGACGAGTGGATAATATTTTTGACAATAAAAAAAACGCGTATTATTTCTGGAAATAAATAAAAAAGCGTATTATTTAAAAAAAATTAGCCCCCGATCCATCCTCCCTCCGCCTACCTCGCTTCCCTGCCTGTTCGTTTCCCTCGGCCCAACGCTCCCCGCACACTCTCCGACTCCACTCTCCAGCCCGAATGGCGGCGGAGGCGCGGGGCTGACTCCACTCTCCAGCCCGAATGGCGGCGGAGGCATGGGCCGAGAGCCCCGCGCCCGCGGCCCCTCCACCGCCCGTCCCCGAGAAGCGCGTGGCCCCGGAGGACGGCGGGGAGGAGGACGAGGAGCGGCCCTGCCCGAAGCGGCGCCGAGCGTTCGTCGCCACGCTCGACGGCATCGCCTGCGTCGCGGCGGCGGAGGAGGACAGGCACCGCGACGGCTCATCCTTCTCGTTCCAGCACGCGTGCGGCAGTTTCGTGGCGCTGGAGACGACGCCCAAGTTCGGCTCTTTCCACCCGGCCGTGGACGCCGAGCAGCCGGAGGCCCTCGACCCGAAGCCTGCGCCTCCCGCCGGGGAAGATTCGCCGGTAGCGGAGGAGGAGGACAAGAATCCGGCGTCGCCCCGTGGCGTTGAGGATCGCAAAGTTGGGAACTCACAGTTAGTGGCGACGGAGGTCGATCAGGGGGAACCGGAAAGATCAAATGAATCGGAATGACGACTCCTAGATTTGCTGTTTCTCGTCTGCGACTCAGCTTTCAAGTTTCAAGGCGTCAATTCTGCTGTTGTTCTCTTCTGTGATCATGTGCTATTTGCAGTTGTCAGAGAATGTATGCAAATGTTTTTTTCTCTCCGGGGGGGGGGGGGGGGGGGGTCAATGCAGATGCATATACAGTATTTACTGAAGAAACCTCGTCTGAAGCTCACGAACCCTTTTTTGCTAAGTTATCTGGAGACATCTGTAACTGGTTACGGCAGCATATGATGGTGATACATATACTGAAAAGGTTTGCTTAATTCAATACGATGTCCCTTTCTGGTATCCAATTTCTTACCAAAGTCTGATGGTGTAACTGTTCTCATGCCATTCTGAATATTGATCAGACCAAATGAACACATTTTTACCATAACCACAAAACTGAGAACAAATACACTACAGAACCTGACTCGTCAGTCAGTAACTGGTGCTACCTCTGACGGCAAGTCTTCTTTGCTAAACGCGGCATTCGATGAGATTGGTTCCTTGTACCACTCGTTCTCCTCACGAGTGAGGAAGCAAGCCTCTGCACATAAAGAAACGGAGAATTCAAAATGACTACAACATAGGTTCCAGATTTTCAAATACTTCTTTGTCTATTCAGACATCAGCAGTCCAGTTTTGTCATGTGTTCAGCAATCCAGTTAAGCCTTTTGACTGTGCACAGATTATAAACATATTTTTTGTGAAATGCAACAGGCAGCATACCTGACACAAAAACATCCTTATAGTCATCATCGTCGTACACAAACGCAGGCGGATCTGGGGAACCAATTCCAACAATAGTGCTCCCACTGCATGAAATATGCACAATGGTATCCCGATTAAATGTGGCTACTAAATTCAGAATGCACATATGAGTGTCCAAGTGCATTTTCTCTGATTGGTACATCATATATGTAATATGGATTTTCACGGCTTAAATATGATTTTTGCTACTGAAATATGACAGATAGACTAGTGATAGCGCTTTGGTAGTTTCTACATCAATGCTAACCACACAGCTAAAATTTATAACTGGAGCTCTCCAAAAGAATCCTCCAATACACCAATGCAAAATAATGTTTTGAGGGAAGTCAAATATAAATTGAAGGTAAGAGCAAAGGACAATATGATGGTTGGCGCTTAGGATATGGCTACTTTGGAATAACCAGATCTTCATAGTTTGGCAAGAGAACATGCCCTCCTTACCTTCCTGACATAAAAACAGCATTGTAATCTCCACGGTTGGATGCAATAAATCGTTTCTTCAACTTCTTTAGTGATCGCAACACCTCAAAAGCTGGAGACTCTGGAAAATGAAAATAAGCAACGTGAAACATTTTTACTAAATACTATTTTGCAGCATACTGAATAACTTTTGAAGATATCCAGTGATAGCCTATAAGAAAATATAAGTACCACATTGCATACCTAGATCATTAACACACACATCTTGTGATATACCATTTTTTCTGATCTCCTCAAGCAAAGTCAAAGGATCAGCTTGACTAGTCTGATCCAACCGGAGTCGCTGCAATACATGGAGCTTGTTAGGAAAAGCATGTAATTTAAATTAAGAACGCTATATACCTAATTACCTTGTAGACTTCAGCGGTTGAGCATGCTTCAGGGGGCTTTACTAGTACCATTGGCAGATTTATTGGCAAGAGATCCGGAATATCTTGGACGATCTAAATACATTTAAGTTGAAAATTGTACGTTATGAACAGCCACTTCAGCAGCAAGGTAAACATGTCCATGGCAGTATCTAGTTTATAGCAATGAATAACAAAGTTCTAGAAGCGGGAAGGAACACCTCTACAGAAGCCAATATTTACTTGAACACAGTTAAAGAAGGTAACTTCTATAAATAGAAAACAGTAACATAGTATGACCCAACTGCAATAGTATATCAGCTGAACCTAAGCTATCGTTAATAAGTTCAACAGAGTTCAAGTAAAATACTTCACTCTTTCTGGTCTAGAATATGATAGATGTACGTGTACAAATTCAATGAAGGCTATGCTCCAGTCAATATTGATGTGGCTTGGATTTTAATCTAGATTGTTCTTTTCTAACATATAACAAACATGAAGAAGTACTGAAGTACTTCTGGAAGACCCTAATTATGCTACCAGTTTTACAACGAAGGGTTTCATGCCAATATAGTATCACAGAAAAACATCACTCAATATGCAGCAACTTCAGGAAAGGTTTTGAAAGATCACCCGTGCCTTTAATGGAGTAGGGCCTATTCACTGGGATGTAAGGACTACATTTAAAACCCTAACTCATATTACCAAGATTCAAGAAAGAACATATAACAAAGAGTGCGTGGCATACCTCTCCTCTACCAGTACAATATGCTGCTCCTCGTGAAAAGAAAAAGGGGATATCTGATCCAATCTCACTAGACCACTCTTGAAGATCTTTTTCTGACGCAATGCCACCACTAAACTGGTTAGCAGCCCATAGTGCAGTTGCAGCATTACTGCTTCCGCCTCCAAGACCAGCACCAGTTGGGACCTTCTTATCAAGATGTATCTGCATTCCAGCAAGAAAAACACTAAAAATAAAATCCAACATATAGTAATTATATGAAAACAGAAATAGAAAAACCTTCGTCGCTGATAAATTTCAAAACAATGTACAGTTGACTTACCCAAAAGTGCTTGTCTGTTCCAGTTTTCTTGCGATAAAGATCGAGAGCCTTGATGATCTGCAGATTCATGAAACAAAAAAGGTAAACTACGTTAAGGTGTAAATGTTGACAGTGCATTTGTTTGTAGATATAAAATACATCTATAGCAAACATACCAAATTATTTTCATCAACTGGGACACCTGCTACATTGGTTGATAGCCGATCTTTGCTCCTACTTGGCGACAATGAGAATTTGATAGTATCACCCAAACTAACCACCTGATAGTTCATATATAGAATTATTAAAAGTGATACAAAGATAACTATATCGAGCAGAACACACCATAACCACATGAATAGGAAAAAGATTAAGAGGTACTATAGCATCAGGCAAAAATCAGATCCGATAGTTTAATTTGCAGACAGAATAACACATATGGCAGAGCCATCAGATCCGGTAATTTAGATAGTTACCTGACACACCAGGAGAAGTGACTACTAGTTAAGAGAATGGCTATAGTTAACCCAGAAAAGGTCTTACAGTTCATAACATTAGCGCATCTTAAAGATTATATAAAAAAGTAACATCACTAAAGAGTTCATTTGTCAATCTTCCTTACACATTTATCACCATTGTAAAGATGAATGTGATACAAACTGGAAAAAAATCACCATTTCCACATAACGTACATTTAGAAAGCACTAAAAGAAGCAAAAGAAATAACTCACGTGAAACAGAGAAGCCAGGTCGTGGAACCCATCTGGTCTCTTCCCGGTTATCCTCAAGAACACATTAATCTACAAGGCAAAGTGCTATACAGGTCTGAGCTCAGTGTGTAAAAAAAAACATTTTGTTGCTTATGACAAACATAACAGGTACATACTTTGCAAGGTGAGAACAGGTTGAGCCGTGTAATCCCAACATCCTGGTCAATTTGGTCGGCTAGCTGGTTGAACTTGGCTTGTGCGTCATATGTAAGCTGCAAAGATATAAAGGCATAAGTTATAATACGAAAATTGTAGGGGAAAGAAGGATTGCAGTTGATTTCTTAAGTTGCATGAACGACTATAAAATTTACATGATTCGAAGAACAAAACATGGATACAGTTTATGGCAGCTATTCCCAGGCAGGAATGTAATACATCACAGAGCTCGAATATATTCAGCTACCCCCATACAGGTATCCCGATTAAAGCAGACAATTCTGGTCTTGGTCTGAACCCCAGCAGAGCATATAACAGAGGGTCAGGCAACGCAATTACCTCCACTTGCCTCCTCCCTTGCTCGGCTGACGCGGCGACTCTTACGCCAGGAGACCGGCGGCACCTGGCGCCGGGGCAAGCCGCCGCGGTAGGTCGGGCCTGGAAGCGGAGGTGCCTGGACGCGGCCGGGCTTGAGCGGTGGGATTGGTACAGGCTCTGCGAGAGAAGGTGGGCGGAGCAAGCCATGGCTGCAGCTGCCTGGAGCCGGAGCCGGGAGACGGAGAACGGGGAAGGACGGGATGAACAAAGTAGCTAAGCCGCCCACTCTGCTTGGAGACGACGGGGTTTGGAGCGGCCGGCCGCTCTGCCTCCGGTCAAGTGGCGTTCCTCGTCCCCGGCATGTGTTTTGGAGCATGGGTGACCCAAAGCGAGATAGATAAGTCTGGTCCGCCTCGTGCACCAAGGACAAAATGGGATCTCCAGACTCGCGTGATCAACAATCAGCATCCTGTTTCCAGGCCCTCACCTTCACGATTCTTTTATGCGAGATGAAGAAAAAACAGGCATCACCAACTTTGACAGGATTCTGCTCACTGCTCAGTTAGGAACGACGTTGAGTACATCTAACAAAAATAAAAGGAATGAAGTTCAGCTCACAGGACAGAACGTAGTTCATCTCAGTACACAGGTTTACAGTTATACACAGCTCCCATCCACACACAGGTAGGCAACATAAGTTGATTCACTCACACCATGTTTGCAGGTTTACAGCAAGAATTGACGCAGTGACAGCTTGGAGCAGGAGCTCAGGGAGTCAGGGGTCGTAATGCCACTCTGAATAGGTTATCTGGCTGGGGTCCTCGTCGAAGACGACAGGCTCACCCACAGCTCCTTGGTACTGGTAAGAACTCGGGCCATGACTCGACGAGCCGAATGGCCAGAGAAACGAGAAAGAGTTGCTTCCGTCGTCATCATCGTTCCTTGCAACAGGCCTCACATCAGCTCTGGTCACTGCACGGCTGGCGGCTTCGTTAGCGTGGACTGAAGGCGAGCAGATGGCGGCGGCGTCTGATCCTCGCTGTGGAGGCAGAGGATGGCGGCAAACTGGGCAAGAGTTGTGCTGGGCCAGCCAGGGAACGATGCAGTTGGTGTGGTACAGGTGCTTGCAAGGCATCTCCCTGGCCTCCGAGCCGACTTCAAACTTGTCGGTGCAGACCGGACAGTGCGGATCGTCGTTGAGATGCCTGCGGTTTATCTTCACCACCGGCATGGAGTCGATCGCAGACTGTGGAGCCGGCGCTGGCCCTTGACGGTTGCTAGTCTGCAGCAGCAGCTGCTCAAACATAGCTTCAAGACTGGGACTGGCAAGGAAGCCACTGAAGTTTGGACGATCAGCGCCAATTCTGCGGCCTCCCCTCACAAGAACATTTACTCCGCTGGTCTCCCTCGAATGAGCAGGCGTGTTGCTGCCGAATATCAGCCTAGGGGGCTGCCTTCCTTGTGCGGTGCTTGCCCCAGCTGCACTAGGATCAAACACAGGATTGTTGCCCATTTCTGCCATCCGTTGACGCAAAACGGCAGACATAGCCTCCATCATTCCAAATCTTCTATCTTGGCGCTCGTCGAAGCGGGGTCCAAAGATACCGTAAGTGTTCAGCGCGCCTCCTATCTCACTTATCTCTTGGATAAAGCCATCATTGCAGTTGGGGCAGATTATATCTTGTCCACGAAGGCGAATTGGCCGACGGCAGGCATAACACCAATGTGTGGCTCTATTTGACATCTTGTTTCTGCAACAGATTAAGCTCCCAGGATTAGCGGAATGTTTCTACAATATAGTACCAAGGATGAATGATCTTTAAAAATGTAAAGTAGCCGAGGTGAATACTAAAGAAAAAACTGACAAGTCTGCTCATATAGATTAAGTATATCACGAACAGAATTATTTGTTTAGCTGCAATGCGAATGTTACCTCTCTATTCCTATTTACTTTGGATTTCTAAGATTGCAAGCCTATAACAATAAAATCTGTGCAAATGCAAATCAGAAAGAGACCAAGAGAACGGTGTCAGAAGGCACAGTTAGTGTAGTGATAATCTATTGTTCAACTAGTCACAGATAGAATATAACTCATTCTGTTACGATGTACAAAAGATAACTTGAGCAGTCTAATTAGGTCATTAGGTGTGATTTCTGTCGTATGCTGAATAAACTCTGAAATGTCTAGTGACCTAGACTCCAGATCTCATCATGGTAAGCATTCAGGGCTATTGTACAATTCTTTTTTCTCTGTATGTGAAGGAAACAACAGATAAAGAAGAACTCAAGTTTCTCGCTGAAACTTATCCCACTGAGGTTTGGAAAGACTGGCATTCCGGAAGAAAAAAATGTTTGGAAATACTGAAGGTTTTAGCTGCTTTTTCTATGCTGCACTAGCTTCTGAGAGTCGGTGTTTTGACAACGAACCTCAACCCCCAGGGTCGTACATGGAAAACTCACCAGTTGGATTTAAAATTTAAGCTAAGTAATTTACTCTGTCCACAATTTATAAGGTTGCCACTGAGTAGGCTACTACATGGTATTCTCTGAATAAACAAAGTAATTTCCAGTATCTTTTTTGGTGAATTCTAAGGTAGTTCTTTGTTTCCTCAACTGCATTTTAGAAACCCCACTTATACCTCATATCGTAAATCTTTGTAGGCCTTGCTCGTTTCCACTATCTTAGCGCCTTCTTCTTATTGCAAAGAGAGGCTTCTAGGTGTGTTCGATAAAAAAAAGAACCCGAATTACATGATCACTGACCATAAGTCTCACGGGCCAATCATCCTAGTACAAAAAAAAATTCCACTTTATTGTCCATTACACTTCTTATAATATGCCTCTCCAAGCAACTCCTTTGGCCAAATAGGATCATCCAATGTTCGCATATAGTTTGGGTGCATACTATATACGAGTTTGCTAAGACAATCAGGCACGATACCAAACAGAATAGCTTTTGGTCTGAGATCCCTCACCATGCATGACACACGATTATAACAATATAACAGAATATGGAGCCGACCGACCTGGCTATGTGACAAAACTATTTTTTTCATGTGGCTGCTAAGTGGGACAGAATTAGTATACCAGATTTCAACATACTGCAAGTTGTAACAACCTGTTCCGCAAACCCAATTTTAAAAGGCGATAGACCTTTGCGACGACGTGCCCAGAGCTAGCACCACACACTTGACACTCCTCTCTCGCAATAGAAAATGAAAAGAGAACCCCTGATGTCACAACTCTCGTCAGAGCAAGTTCTTCGAGGCCATGCCCCAATTCCCCCTCTGGTTAAGCCAGGGAAACTCAAGTTTCTCTTTGCCGCTTTTACTGAAGGTACTTCTAAACTTATCCCACTGAGAACAGTGTAACTGAAACTCAAGTTTCTCGTTGCTGATTTTACTACGCTGCACTAGTTATGAGACTCGGTGTTTTGGCAATAACCTCATCCCCCAGGGTTGTACATGGAAAACTCATCACATGGATTTAAAACTTAGGCGAGGTAATTTACTCTATCAAAAATTTAGAATGTTGCCTCTGAGTAGGCTACTGCATGGTATTCTCTGAATAAACAAGGTAATTTCGAGTGATTTTTTGGGGTGAATTATAAGGTAGTTCTTTGTTTCCCCACCTGCATTTTTTTAGAACCCGGCATATACCTCATATTGTAAATCTTTGTAGGCCTTGATCGTTTGCACTACCTTAGCGCCTTCTTCTTAATACAAAGACACGCTTCTAGGTGTTTTCGAGAGAGAGAAAAATTAACTCCACTTATATGATCACTGACCATAAGCCTCACGGGCCAATTATCCCATTAGAGAAGAAAATTCCACTTTAGTGTCCATTACACTTCTTGTAATATGCCTGTCCAGGCTACTCCTTTGGCCAAAGAGGATCATCCAATGCTTGGATATAGTTTGTGTATACTAGTATATATGGGTTTGCTATGATAGCGAGGCACGATACCATACAGAATAGCTTTTGGTCTGGGATCTCTCAGCATGCATGACGCACGATTATAACAGAAAATGGAGTCGACCGTCCTGGCTATGTGACAAAACTAATTTTTTCATGTGGCTGCTAAGTGGGACAGAATTAGTAGTGCCAGATTTCAACATAGTGTATTACTGCAAGTTGCAACAACTTGTTCCCCAAATCCAATTTTAAAAGGGGAAATCTCTGTGCGACGACGTAGCTAACCTACGACCACACACTCCTTCTCTCGCGCAAAAGAAAACTAAAGAGAACCCCTGCTGTCACAACTCTCGTCAGAGCAAGTTCTTCGAGGCCATGCCCCAATTCCCCCCTGATTAAGCCGGGAAATGAGAGCACAATGCCATGAATCAAATGTATGAATCTAGCAAACCACCCGTCCACGGTTCGGCAACAATCTGTCCAAATCACACGCAATTGGACACGAAATGGGCTGCCGAATCGACGCATGCAGAAACCCTACCCGATTATCGTTTCAAAACAAAACAAACTAAATCCCTAGGAGATTAGCACGAAGAACATCAAACGAACAGAAGAGCGTCGATCGGGGTTGAGATGGTACGGTACCTCGATCGATGCTTGATCCGGGGGTGCGGAAGGGCGGAGGGACGAGCAGTTGGGGGCGATGGGGGGAGTGGCGAGGAGTGTGGCACTGTGCGACGGATATGATCAGGCACTGCGCTGCTCTGATATAGACGAGGCCGTAGTGCGGGAGGCGGAGCCGATGGAGTGAGCAGTGCGGCGTTCGCTGTACGGCGCGGGGGCCCGTGTTAGGCGAAGGTGCGAGGCGACGTGGAGCGCTCCAGAACCACGGGGGCTGGTTGCGCCGGGGTATGTGGACAGAGACGGGTGGATTGCCGGAAATAACTTTTTGCTCCCGAGCATGAGTGCTCTGCAAGTTTAAAAGAATTTGGAAATCATATTTATAAGTTAAAAAAATCTAAAAAAAGTATGCATGTTCTTAATGAAGTATACTATAAGTGTGTATTATTTCAATGTAAAATATTTTGTATTATGGGCGTTGAAAATTTGTATACATTATACGCTATACTCAAGTCTATACATTTGTTATTTTTGCGTACCTCAAAACATAAGATATTTTGCATCACGATTTACCACGCTGGTAGAATATATCATTAAGAATATGCATGTTTTTTCGGAATTTTTTGAAACTTTTAAATATACTTTTTGATTTTTTGAAAACGGTGAGATCACTAGAGCCGGGAGCAAATCATCGCGTGGAGACAGAGGTGAGCACCCACAAATCCACAATGTATACCGATGAATTTATTCTGTTGTAATCTTTCTCCATTCTATTGCTACCGCGGGTCTTATGCAATCATGCAATCGATTGGATCATACATATATCCTTTCAACGCAACATAGGTTGTCAAAACATATCGGAAGACTCACCAAAACAGTTAAAAATGGATTCTTATTTGAAGAGTGTCTAACCGCATGTATAAGCTCACATTGTACCATCAATTTTAGATTCAGTTCGGGATTTTTCTTGAACAGTTTTGGAAAGAAACTGTAATGAAATAATACATATTCATACAGAATAAAAGGTTCTCTATTGATGCAAACATTGTACCTAGGGATAGGGATAGAGGAAGAGGGAAAATTTGAAATTAAATAAATAATAAAGCAAAAAAAAATCGAAGAGACATTAGATAGACTGGATTAGAAGGATCCGTTATCCGAAAATTAGAATTCATTTCTTGTTTCAAATATTCACTTGTCGCATACCATATCTCAACTGATTGGCGTAATTTTTCTACCTCGTGTATCGCCGCATAATAATAGTGTTTCTTCACAAGAAAAACTATGTTCTTTAGTGTCTTGGACTAACCATCCCTTAGAGGGGTATTGTTAAAAGATGCTCGATTCCTAACAAAATCGATATAGTAGTGGCTTGATGGAAGCCTAGAGTCTTTAGTTGATCCAGTATATAGGATGTATATCCCATTTCGAAATGACGTTTTACTCTGCTAATAAGTCATTTCATACCAGTTACATCTATCTCTTTATTATGAAAGACTAGATTGGCCAGTTCCGCCATACATAAGTACCTCCTTTTTCTCCTTAGTAGGATTCGACAATTGCTGAGTAGGATTTGACAATGGGCCTGAGTGAGTGATTCGAAATTTGTGAGGTGCCCCGTGTGTGAGACTTTCTGAGGTAAGAAACTAATAACACGGTGACTTTCTTAGACTCGGCTCTATAGCACTCCTGGAGTAAGTTCGTTAACGATATAGCAGTTCTACACGGATGAAGATAAACCTATCTTCTCTTTTTTGGTTGTGTCCTTTTATCCTAGCTCTTTGTCAGTTATTGGGAGCTAAGGTTGTTTGGTGGATTTTCAGTTACCTTATGCTTCAAGTTTGGCAAGACCAATGAGCTGAGTTGGCTATGTGGATTCATATTTCGATGCTGATTATACAAGAGGAAGTCCCTCATAAGTTATGTGTTCACTATTGGTGGTTGTGCCGTTAGTTGGAAGGCAACACTGCAGCCAGTTGTTGCACAGTCTACCACTGAAACTGAATACATGGCTATCGCCGAAGCGTGCAAAGAATTGGTTTGATTGAAATGTTTGTATGCTACGCTTTCTGGAGATGATTCTTGCATTACCTTTTATTTTGTGACTGTCAGAGTGGCATATACCTTGCGGAGAATCAGATGTTTCATTAGAGAACAAAACACATTGATGTCAAATACCATTATATTTGTGATGTTGTTGCTCAACATAAATTAAAGGTATGCAAGATTAGTACTTATGATAACCCTGTTGATATGATGACAAAGTCAGTTCCTATTGCTAAATTTAAGTTTTTTCAGACTTTGTTGGTATAACTGTTTATACCTTAGTGGTTGTTTGGCCTCAGAAGTGTTTTCTTTGTGTTCAGGAGAAGGTTCTCGTTCATGCTACAAGATGAAATTTGTCTTAAGTTGGAGTGTTATTTGATTGTGGTTCAAATTCAATACAAAGTTATCTAGATAAAGTCTAACTTCTACCGGAGCGAAGTAAGACCCGTCGCCGGAGGCTTGGGCCGTGTGAAGCGTAATTAAAATACGGAAACAAAAAATTTGAAACCGAAACAAAACATAATTTTTTATGCAGAAACATAAATAAAAACGGAACAACGTACTTCGGCGGACTTTCGTTTCTGTTTTTCTACGCGATGTGTTCTGAATCCAGGGGTCCAAAAGTTTTAATGGGAATATTTAGACACAACCCAAGATCTGAATAAAAAAGAAATGAATCTGAAACAACCATAATTGGGCCCTATATACTCACATATTATCTCCCTCTCGAGTCGTTCTCTTAGTTCCCAGTTCACCATTTCAGTGCTGCACTAGGGCTGGAAACCCTAGTAGATGATTATTTCATTACAGAGTCCATGTGAAAAATTGAACAGTGGTGTATTCAAAAGAGATGAACAGAGAACATGTTCTGTCATACTTGTTTAGCTTCTTCCAATAGTATACAATACAAACGAAAAAAAGTAAATAACTTATGATCATCAATAACTTGACATGGTAGCTTTTAGCCCCAATTTCAATTAAGAAACTGAGAAACAGCATCCACAAACGTGGTTCAGGACAAAACAAAGGTTCAAAGCAGCCGTTGGACAAACCCCATACGACTTGCTAAAAGCAACTAGGAGACACAGCCGCTCAGTGGTGTATTTATCCAGGCAACCTATACAACAGCCAAAAATATACCAGCTGACGCTGTGTATGAAGAACTGAGAGTAAAGTCATCCTCAGCCAATTAGGCAGCAGAGTTCACAAAGCTCGCAACAGCATCCACTTGAGGAACACCATGATCTCTTGAAACGACGCCACTCTCATCGATCTCACGATCCTCCCCGACCGCCGCCGCCTGAACGTCAGTACGAAAGCACGGAGCAGGAGGCTCGACATGGAGCAGGATGTCACCGACCTCTGCGTCAATCTTGCCTCGGACATCGAGCAAGAGGCTCGATAACCTCACCACCTCGGCCTCGAGCGCCGCTTGCCCCCGCAGCCTCCTCAGGAGTTGCTGGTTGGCGGCCCGGAGCTTCTTGACCTCCTCCTCCAGGAAGATCACCTGGGCTTTCTTCTTCTCCCTGTACTTGCGCACGGCCTCCCGGTTCCCCAGAAGTTTCCGGCCGGGATTTCTCAGCCGATCTTGCTCCACATCGTCCTCGCCGGAAGCTATGGCTTGGGTATTCGAGTGGAGCCACGTGTGGGTGTGCGTAGCAACCGACGATGGAGCGTTGAAGGTGTGGGTGTGAGTGCACGTCGTTGCGTTCATTAAGAGCTCATCGAAGCCATGGGCGATTTCCAGATGTGAAAACAGGAGATGGCTTGGAATCGGAAGGTATAACCCGTCGTCCATTCTCACAAAATGTGCCGAGAAGATTTCTCCTTCTATGGTTAACTGGGCAAGTTGAACAGAAGTGCCAAAAATAACTTCACCGACTCAGGAACTAGGTGACTTCGCTTACCGATTTAGCAGGATCTTATATATTAGAGACAGATGTTCAAAAATAAATCATGTAACCCCTAAATTACTAGTACTACTGATTAGTGATTGAATGGTATGGTCATAAGATCATGCAACAAGTACCAAATTTCCATGATGGCCAGGAGCACAGACATAATAACTAATCTCACCACTGAACCGCAAAACCTCACAAGATTCAAGGTAGGACACCAACTTCCTGCATATATACATGGTCAGTATCCAGAACAACATCAGTATTTGAGCGCGAGCTGGAGTGTTTCAAGAAGCAAAATTTGAGAGAGGAAACATACCTAGACTACGGAAGTGCATCAATATCTCATCTTTTGATGGGGGAAACGTTATGGACCTGGTGCATAGGCCTGCCAACAACAAGCCTTACTGTTGCCTTCCTTTTTAGCCTACCGTTTTTGATCCGTCACCTGTCTAACTCTCTCCTTTTATTTTGGGTATCTGTGAAGGAGAACCATGGAAATGGGGAGAAGGAAGCGCTCACGGGGGACAGTGATGTTATTGGATTGGAGCGGATTATATGATAGAAAGGGGGAGAATTAATCCTAGTTCTTGCCAATATTCTTATATCCCCCTTTTCGTTTGTTCTTGCCACCATTCATGGACTTCTGTTTCTCATCATGATTACTTTTCCGGGATTCCTTACATATCTGTTTCAACCAGCAGCATTTGGCACGGTACGTAGACTTCACCAACTTGACTGAATTTTTATCTCTGAATATAATCCCCGGAGCATAGAATTATTATATGATTCCTTTATTCAAAATTCTTTTTTTGAAGCCGACCGGTACTTTGCTGGTTTTATTCTTCCTTCTAAGCCACACGAGGTCCAAAATTATGGGTCACCACGTGATAACCCTCACGTCTAGGTTCATCCTGGTCTTAGACGTTTGGATCGATGTATGTTGCACCTATTTTTTATTAATAGTGTGTTGGCTGGCCACAGCATAGAATATTTATATAATTTATTTATTAAAAAATCTTGAAGCCACCCTTCATTTCTGTTTTTATTTTCCTTCTAAGCAGACCCAGGTCCATATTATGGTTCACTACACGATAACACTCGCGTCTAGGTTCATCAAGGTCTTAAATGTGGGTTCATGTAGGTTGCAACTATTTTTATTAATAGTGCGTACACGACATAGCATTTCTGTATTATTCCTGTATTAAAAATTATATTCTCAAAGCCATACTTCGTCTTCTGGTTTTGTTATTCCTTCTAAGCCGCACGAGGTCCAAAAATATGGCCCACTACATGATAATCCTCACATCTAGGCTCATCCAGGTCTTGGACGTGGGATCAGTGTATACTACAAGTATTTTACTAATAGTGTGTTGATGGGTCTTGAACTCGAGACATCATGAGGCAAATACCATACGAATTCAGTTGAACAATCAGTTCACCCAAAAGTCTAATCATATGCAGAGGGAGAGCAATATATTTCAACAACTACCGCTTAACGGTCTAGAAGGAATACACAATTATTAGGTGGCACATCATAGATTAAAAGATTACCTAGTATTTATTTTTCATAAGTTTAGACGATACCCCATAAAATAGTGCAAAAGGTTGATTTTTGAACTTCAAATTACCGTGGCAGGCCGAACCAGAACCATATTTTTTGCCATTCTCTATCTTTGCTTCATGATGATATCATTTAAGCTAATGTGCATATATTGTGTTGTCTAATGCTCAGTTCGCGCTTGTCCATTAACACGGGCATATGCAATAGGTCGAGTATCATTTATGACATTTGCCACCGTGCGTGGAAGAATTTTCATTTTGCACTAGATATGGCACATTAATATGAAGTTTGCACCAGATCTTGTAAAATTAGATCTATTTTTTTACTAAAGTAGTCATACATTTGTATCATAGGATGCATCCTATATCTATATTTTGTTTGTGAGGAATTATGATCAGTTTGGTTAAAATTCATACATGTCCAAAAAAGTAGCATGCACTAATTTTCGTCTCCGGACACAAATGGTCATTCTTAAACCATAACTTGGATACGACAATGTATTTGTATGTATTTTCTTAGATGTTTTCTACATTTTATATTCATGTTTATACATGATTTGGTGCAAAGTGGGGGGGCATCACTTACCAAACCTAGTCAGAAGTTTAAACTCTTGCACGATCTGCAAGTGGTAATTCATCTGGATCACATTGAAATTTACTGTAAGCATAAGTCCCTTTTTGGTACAAATGTGTCGCCTAGAAGGCCAGAAGCATGGACTGTCCAACTCTTTTTTTTTCCAGGATAATGTGTTTGCTTTCTGCAAGTCAACTCAACTGGGCCTCAGTAACTCAGCCCAGGTCCGCCCCGGGGGCACCCACCTCCAATGAAACCGAGTGAGTGAGTGCGCCAGCCCAATCACAAAGATCGGAGCCAGAAAATGTTCGCCCTCCGCAAAACCCTGCTCCACCGCCGCCTCCCTGCGCCGCCGGCGGCCGCCGCCTCCAGGATCTCCTCCTTCTTCCGCTCCCTCTCCTCCTCTCCGGGAGGCGAGGGAGGCGGGGACGAATGGGGATCGTCCTGGTCCACCGGCATCACCAAGGACCACTTCGACGGGTCCGCCTCCGCCGTCGGGCGCCCCGCCGCCCCCTCCCCGTCAACCACGCCCGCCTCCAAGGAGCTGGAGGCCGTCCGCGCCATGGACGAGGAGGAAGAGCTCATGCGGGACCTCGAGCGCGACAACAAGGAATCGAAGGCGTTCGTGGACTCGTGGAACGGCCGGCTGCGGGAGACGTGCGAGCTCCTGAAGCAGGTGCGGGAGCCCGGATCCCGTGGCGCCTACCTCAAGGACTCCGAGAAGCAGGAGATGTACCGCCTGCACAAGGAGGACCCCGCGACGTACACCGTGGAGCGGCTCGCCAAGGACTTCCGCGTCATGCGGCAGCGCGTCCACGCCATCCTGTGGCTCAAGGAGATGGAGGAGGAGGAGGAGAGGAAGCTGGGCAAGCCGCTCGACGACTCCGTCGAGATCCTGCTAGACAGCTGCCCAGAGTATGTCAAGAGTTCGTTTGCTTCCTTATAAGTTTTATGTTGAAATAGTTAGGTCATGGTGATTTAGACATAAATTAGAACTATCAAAGGAGTTAAAACAAAATCTAGGGTTCTAACTTGTAACCCCTGGTTTTATTTAAGAGAACATTGTAGGAAATCATTGACTAGAAGAAATTGAAAGATGTTTACTTTATCCATGAATACTTCACTAGTGTCTTGAGTTTTTGGTTCATGCAATTTCTTCCCAGATAGAAATGTACAATCCCCTGAACCATCAACCATGCCAATTGGTTCTAGCACTTGGACAAGCCTAGCTTAGAACTTTGTGATTGAGACACTAGGTATCTGGTTTTAAAACGAAAGTTGCAATTTTAGTCCCTGCAACTCGAAATCTGTTGACCGTATATGGTCGACTAAATGACATAGGTCGAGGAATCTTGCTGAGGGGATGAGAAATTGTTAAGCTAGGTGTTTATGAATCAAATGTACAAATAGAGCTGTTCCACTTCCTGGATGAAATCTTGTAGAGCTTGGGTAATTGGCTTAATGCTATCTTGTAGAGGCTACATTTTATTTTGCATGCCATGTCCTAAATTGCAATTATACTCCAGAAGTTTATATACAAGGATGTCAATGTTGAGAAAGTGTCTGCATTTCTCTTGTGACTAATGAGAATAAAACTATAAGATTGGAAGGTTATGCTTGGATTGAACTTGTTGCTCCATATCTGAGCCTTCCTTTGTTTTTCTAGGTTCTTCAATTCTCATGACAGGGAGTTTCATGTTGCATCGCTTCCATATAAACCTGACTTCAAAGTTATGCCTGAGGGCTGGGATGGCACAACAAGAGATCCTGATGAGGTCCTGTATGAGATTTCAATGAAGGAAGACCAGATGTTATACGAAGAATTTGTTCAACGCTTGGAGTTTAACAAGAAAAAGGTAAGGACCTTACATTCTCTTTGGTCGCTGAAAGAGATTATCCTTGTAGTTATGTTATTCTTGTTTGTTGTAATTCAATACAAAGTCCTGCAGTCTGCTTGGAGTGACTTGCAATACCCCATAATAATGGCTTGCTAACTTTGCTTGTTGTGGAGTACTGTAGTTTATAGCCAAATAAGTATAGTCATGTTGTTAGTTCTTTTGTAATCCAGTACAAATTCCTGCAGTCTGGATGTAGTAATTTGTATTCCCTTTGTTCCGTATTATAAGCCATTTTGGCAAACAAATTTAGTTTGCCAAAACGGCTTATAATACGGAACAGAGGCTGTAAGACCCAGCGATAATGCTTTGGTGAGTTTTCTCTTGTGGAGTATTGGAGTACTGTCAAGTTCTTTGAACAAGGGGAATGAAAAAACAATCTGTCTGTAGACAAGTTTTATCAACTTCTCTGAACACGGGGAAGGAGTAATTGTATTCTGATCTGCTGCAATGTTGCATTCTTTATTGGCTTGCAGGTAGCAGGGGAGGTGAAGTGCCACAAGTATAGCAGACGACGACCAGACGATGGGTGGGCCTACATGGTTGAGAAGCTTGGGCCACAGGGAAGGCGTGGTACAGGAGGGGGCTGGAAGTTCATGAGCTTGCCTGATGGATCAAGCCGCCCGCTAAATGATATGGAGAAGATGTATGTGAAGAGGGAGACTCCAAGACGGCGGAGGAGGATCATTGCGCCTTACAAGTAAAACAGGAAGGCCCTCTGCTTGTTCTAATGCAAGTTTCCTGAACGGTATTTTGGCATCCTCCAGTGAAGCAGCGGTTCGAGAGAGACCACCGTAACCACCAGCATTTGTCATGTTTGTTGCAGCGTAGGAGCTGGTCTTAACCACCAGAGAATTCGTCTTGGTTTGTTGCAGCGGAGGTGGTTCTATGTATTCTTGTCCTCTGTAACAAGTTTGGTTCCCCACTTTTTAGGCACAGCTGAATAATATCTTTGAACTGTTGGCGTGTCTCCGTCTGCACACATTTCCGGGCAAAACACTTGGGAGGCAGTACTTCATAATAGTAGTGAACTGCCAGGAAACACTCTGTAGTCAACATTTCATAAATTTCCACCTTTTGCATTGTCATGCATAGTTTTTGTTTTTGTTTCAAGCAAGTAGGACATGCATTTTCCTAGTAGTTGGACGAAAGGCCTACAATAGACGTTTCTGATGTGAGAGATATGCAGATTTGCTTACTGTTGTATAAATCCCCGATTGTGCCAGTGCCCAATTATATGCTACACACTGCTGTTTCACTCTCAAACTCATCTCAACTGGAGGGCAACAACTGTGATTCATTAAGCTTATTTCCTACTCTGCAAGTAAAATGGGATATTCATTATGCATCTCAGCTGGCCGCCTACTTGCATATTAACCATGCCTACAACGTGGCTGTGGTGGAAAGTAGCTCACTAAAACTACTGAAGTTTTCTTGGCGAGCATGTTAGGTAAAGCTAAAGGAGCACTTGCTTGATGTTTGTAATGATGTGTGTTTTCTTGTATTGTGCGTGTCCATTAGTCAAATTCTCCGGATCAAGCCACCACGTCGACTCTGGATCGACTATGAAGGTATTTCATCGATCCGTTAATGATGTCCTTGGCCCTGTCCACCGATCTAGTAATACCAAACGGTTGCAACAACATTAACACTGGAACAAGAAATCTTGACAGAGCACTTGCCCTGTCCACATTCCGTCCAAAATCCAAATGCATAAAGACTGAAGTAATCACTACCATATTTAGCGCCATCTTCTCCTATCATTTGGGTTATTAAAGAATAGGATGATGAAAAGTAGAATTTGGGGTGGTGCAGCCGTATCGACCGCTGCTTCAGCGAATATGCTTTGCTAATTGGCACCTTGCTAATGATAGTACGTCACACTACAACCACCCCAGCCGCAGTTCACTTTCTTCTTGGAGGCGGGAAAGTCCGTAATCATATGACTGTGCATGAGGAGCTCACAAAGTCACAAACGAACACTTGCTCACTTTGGTGTCCATAATGACCGACGCATCCCCAACTAATGGAATCCATCTTCGTTACGCAGCTTGATCAGCAGTTGACAGACTCAATCAGATGGTCTGCCAAAAAAAAAAAAGACTCCATCATATGGACTTTGACCACAGGTGGGTAAGGAATACATTTTAAACCTTAAAATTGTAGAGGATAGATGGGCAGAACTAGGCGTCCCCGGGGGATCTTTCCGTCCGATCCCCGGGTCGACAGCCGTCAGATGAAGCCCTCCGTATCCATTCGATCACGCTACATCCCCGCGTCGCTTCCCTATGCAGAAAAAACTACGAAACGTTCCTTTCCCATCCCACGTGGGTGGACCCGGTCTCCCAAACCGCACCACACGATTAACAGCTCCCCTGTTCGTCTCCCAAACCGCACCACACAATCAACAACCCCCCTGTTCGTCTCGTTCGTCTCCGCGTACGTAACTCCGGCGAGGAGTGTCCCGCCGGCCTGGCTCTCGCTCCCCCTCTAATCGAAGTACAGAGTGCTCGTAGCACGACCGTGCTCCTATGGCAGCACCACCGCGCTCCCAGAACAACACCGCCGCGCTTATTCGTTATCACCACCGCCGGCGGCGGCTAGAAGCACCGCCGTGCCGCCACAGTAGCAGGGCTATTGCAGCAGCGCCGTCGTACCATGGCAGCACAGCGCCACCACGACGGCAGCAGCGTCGCCGTTCCATGGCAGCAACCGACCACCACGACAGCAGCGCCGCCGTGCCATGGCAACACTGCACGACCAGCACGACATCAACGCCGCCATTCCATGGCCGCACCACGCCCCCACGACGGCAGCATCGTCTCCGTGCCATGGCAGCATCGCGTAAGCACCACAACAACAACGGCGCGGCGCGCTTCTTCGGTAGCACCGTCGCCGGCGGCTAGAAGCACCGCCGTGCCACCATGGTAGCAGGGCCTGTTGGAATTTACTAGTATTTACTAGCCCAAGATAAAGTCAGAAATTCTCATTGGCACATTATTATATTTTGTTAATTGGGAAAATTAATGAGTCATTGATTAATTAGTAACGGTCACGTTTATTATGGCCGTTTCTAATTCATTAACATACAATTCAGAAATTCTCATTGGCACATTATTATATTTTGTTAATTGGGAAAATTAATGAGTCATTGATTAATTAGTAACAGTCACGTTTATTATGTCCGTTTCTAATTCATTAACATACACGGTTAATGCAGCCGTTTCTGATTCACAAACACGTTTATTGTGACCGTTTTTAATTCATAAACGGGCGTGCTTAATACGGCAGTTTCTAAATCATAAACGGACGCGTTTATGAGGGCTGATTTGACTCCCAACCTGCACTATATAAAACCGAACCAAGCCAATTTTGGAATATATACGCAACACATGGTCTCGCACCACCGTTCCAAAACCTTGCGCCGCCGTCTTCCAAGTCTTCTCCATCCCGTCTTCCGGCGTGCACCGGTTGAAGGGACAGTAGGCCTCCGGAACCCCGCCTCTTGTGATCCTGTACGAGAGAGGGGCGATCAGGTTTTTGGGGAGTGCACTCGCGCGACTACTGGCATCGAGTTCTTCTCCAACGACAACTTCTTCCCCGACATCGGCAGCCTCTTCATCGACGACATGGGCGACAACAGCAACGCCAACGCTTCGGCTGCCGTTGCACCGTATGATTACTTGATCTTCCTGTTTATGATACTGCTACAGTTTCTGCTTGTAGTAGTTGCTTTAGATTCGTTCTATTTATCTACTATTCAAGTAGATTGCATGATTAGTATAATTCTGGTTATTCTAGTCATAAACTATTTACTGTTTTCGCGGATTAAATCAATAGCTAAATTGCTTATATATTCAACAATCCAAAAACCTGATTATAGGCAATTTGCTGCGCCTGGCTTTCTCGCGTCTATGAGGCCGTTTCCCTTCAAAGGGGTACAGTATAAATGGTGGTGCATGAGAGCAGTTTACTGGTTTCAAAACAGTAAATGTTATGCTACCACCAAAGGCAAGCCTGAGGGCGATCTCAATGCTGAACAACTGGAAGCTTTTGAGAAGCTCGATACCCTTTTCAAGGGTGCCCTTCTGAGTGTTCTTGACGACTCCATTGTGGACTTGTATATGTCGTTTGATAACGGCAAGGACATGTGGGATACGCTCGAGGCCAAGTTTGGTGCCTCGGACGCTGGCAGCGAGCTGTACGTCATGGAGCAATTCTATGACTACAAGATGACTGATTAGCGCTCTGTTGTACAGCAGGCTCATGAGATACAGTCACTCGCTAAGGAACTTGAGCACTTTAAGTGTAATTTACCGGACAAGTTTGTTGCCGGTGCATTATCGCCAAGCTTCCACCTTCGTGGAGCAACTTTGCTACTTCTCTGAAACACAAGAGACAAGAGTTTTCCGTTTCGGATCTCGTTGGGTCGCTTGATGTTGAAGAGAAGGCGAGAGCAAAGGATACACGTGCTCGAGTTGCTGAGGCTGGTTCTAGTGCCCATGTGTTACAGAAGAAGAATTACCAGCCGCCCCACAAGCCCAAGTTTAACAAGAACAAATCGGGGGGTAAAGGCAAGTCTGACGATAGGCACAAGCCTTCACAGTCTACCAACTTCAAGAAGAACAACAATAAGCCAAGGAAGGGAGCATGCCATGTTTGCGGTGATCCGAATCACTGGGCACCTCGCTGTCCTAACCGCCATGAGCTTCGCACATCGGAGAACAGCGGCAAGACTGCCAATGTTGTCATCGGCGACACTGAGATGAAGGAATCTGGGTCACAGGGACTTCTCCCGTGCTGATGGGGAACAACTCACATGCTTCTGTTCGTGGTGTTGGTACGGTCGATCTGAAGTTTACTTCGGGGAAGACCGTGCGCCTGAAGAACGTTCATCATGTGCCCTCCATCAATAAAAATCTCGTTAGCGGATCTCTTCTGTGTCGAGATGGTTATAAGTTGGTTTTCGAGTCCAATAAAGTTGTAATATCTAAGTATGGACAATTTGTTGGTAAAGGCTATGAGTGCGGAGGCTTGTTCCGCCTATCTTTGTCAGATATTTGCACCAAAGTTATTAATCATATTTGTCACGAATTTGAATATAATGTTTGGCATTCACGACTTTGTCATATTAACTTTGGTTGCATGACGCGGCTAGCTAATTTGGATTTAATTCCGAAATTCACTACTGTCAAAGGTTCCAAGTGTCAAGTGTGTGTGCAAGCTAAGCAACCTCGCAAGTCTCATACGGCTGCGGAGGCAAGAGACTTGGCGCCACTGGAACTTATACATTCAGATCTTTGTGAGATGAATGGCGTGTTGACAAAAGGCGGAAAGAAATATTTCATGACGCTTATTGATGACTCCACTAGATATTGTTATGTGTATTTTCTGAAAACAAAAGATGAGGCTTTAAACTACTTCAAAAACTATAAAGCTGAAGCAGAGAACCAACTTGATCGAAAGATTAAAAGGCTAAGGTCTGATCGTGGTGGAGAATATTTTTCCAATGAATTTGATTCGTTTTGTGCGGAACATGGTATAATACATGAGAGGACGCCTCCCTACTCGCCTCAGTCAAATGGAGTGGCTGAAAGAAAGAACCGAACTCTAACTGATTTGGTTAACGCCATGTTAGACACTTCGGGACTGTCTCAGGCATGGTGGGGGGAGGCTCTATTGACAGCTTGTCATGTCCTAAACCGAGTTCCCATAAAAGATAAAACTGTTTCTCCATTTGAGGAATGGGAAAGGAAAAAGTTGAAACTCTCTTACTTACGTACTTGGGGCTGTTTGGCGAAAGTCAATATTCCAATTCCCAAGAAGCGCAAGCTTGGACCAAAAACCGTGGATTGTGTTCTTCTGGGCTACGCTTTTCATAGCGTTGGTTATAGATTTTTGGTAGTCAAATCTGAGGTATCCGACGTTCATGTTGGTACGATTATGGAGTCGAAGGATGCGACTTTCTTTGAGGATATCTTTCCCATGAAGGGTATGCCTAGCTCATCAAATCAGGAGATACCTAGCACATCTAGTCAGGAATTAGCTGTTATTCCTGAACCTACCATTTCGATAGAACACACTGATAACCCTGTGGAGGATGACAATGAAGCTCCTGTTAGGAGCAAGAGACAGAGGACTGCAAAGTCCTTTGGTGATGATTTCATTGTGTACCTTGTTGATGACACCCCTAGTACCATTTCAGAAGCCTATGCATCTATTGATGCTGACTACTGGAAGGAAGCTGTTCGTAGCGAGATGGATTCCATCTTGGCTAACGGAACCTGGGAAGTCACTGATCGTCCTTATGGGTGTAAACCTGTAGGATGTAAGTGGGTGTTCAAGAAAAAGCTTAGGCCTGATGGTACTATTGAGAAGTACAAGGCGCGGCTTGTGGCCAAGGGTTATACCCAGAAAGAAGGTGAAGACTTCTTTGATACTTACTCACCTGTGGCTAGACTGACCACGATTCGAGTGCTACTTTCATTGGCTGCCTCGCATGGGCTTCTCGTTCATCAAATGGACGTGAAGACAGCTTTCCTAAATGGAGAGTTAGACGAGGAAATTTACATGGATCAGCCCGATGGTTTTGTAGTACCTGGTCAGGAAGCAAAGGTGTGCAAGTTGTTGAAGTCCTTATATGGCCTTAAGCAAGCTCCTAAGCAATGGCACGAAAAGTTTGAAAGAACTTTAACTGCTGCAGGTTTCATTATAAACGAATCTGACAAATGTGTGTACTATCGCTATGGTGGGGGCGAGGGAGTTATTCTCTGTCTGTATGTCGATGACATACTGATCTTTGGAACCAACCTTGATCTAATCAAGGAGGTTAAGGATTTCTTATCTCGTTGCTTTGAGATGAAGGATCTAGGAGTAGCCGATGTTATCTTGAACATCAAGCTGCTGAGAGATGGTGATGGTGGGATTACACTGCTTCAGTCTCACTATGTGGAAAAGGTCTTGAGTCGATTCGGGTATGACGACTGTAAGCCTTCTCCGACACCATATGATCCTAGTGTGTTGCTTCGAAAGAATCAACAGACTGCTAGAGATCAACTGAGATATTCTCAGATTATTGGCTCGCTTATGTATTTGGCTTGTGCCACGAGGCCTGACATCTCTTTTGCTGTGAGCAAGTTGAGCCGGTTTGTTTCTAATCCGGGAGATGATCATTGGCATGCGCTCGAGAGAGTTATGCGTTATTTAAAAGGCACTGCGAGCTATGGAATTCACTACTCTGGATACCCGAGGGTACTGGAGGGTTATAGTGATTCAAATTGGATATCTGATGCTGATGAGATTAAGGCCACGAGTGGTTATGTGTTTACACTCGGTGGTGGAGCTGTTTCCTGGAAGTCTTGCAAGCAGACCATCTTAACGAGGTCAACTATGGAAGCAGAACTCACAGCGTTGGACACAGCCACTGTTGAAGCAGAGTGGCTTCGAGAGCTTTTGATGGACTTACCTGTGGTTGAAAAACCAATACCCGCTATCCTTATGAACTGTGATAATCAAACTGTGATACACAAGATTAAAAGTTCTAAGGATAATATGAAGTCATCAAGGCATGTGAAGAGGAGATTGAAATCTGTCCGAAAATTAAAGAACTCCGGAGTCATTGCGTTGGATTATATCCAAACGTCTAAGAATTTGGCAGATCCCTTCACAAAGGGTTTATCACGTAATGTGATAGATAGTGCATCGAGGGAGATGGGTTTGAGACCCACGGTATGAGTTGTCCACAGTGGTAACCTACTCTATGTGATCGGAGATCCCGTGAATTAGAAGTGGGAGACAAGCTGTTGGGCAGCTGAGAGGAGAGTATCCTTATATTATATTTCCCACTCCATGAAGATGCAATACTCTTCTATTCTGTATGGCAGGTTGATATTTATCTTAATGTATTCCAAGTGGCTTACTTTTATAAGCGGAGATGTTGTCCTGCAGAGCATCTCTTGAGGAATACACCTATATGAGTCTGACTGTTAAACGTCGCAGTCCGTGAGAGTTGGGTGCTCTTTAATAAACTCATGAAAGGTCTTGGAGTATGACGCATAAGCTCCACCCGCGGGGAAGCCTTGCGGCAGCTCAGTATTGGTCAAGGGCTTGTGTGAAACTAAGTCGCAGCAAACTTGTAGTTCAAGGCATAGTCCACTATCCAAGTTGTGATCTAGTGTAGCATAAGTTTCTAAGTGGAAGTTCAACTTAACAGTCTCCACTGAGTACCGGTATATAAAACAATGTTTTGGAACTGAATGATGAGATATGAGCCAATGAGACTTTGTGGGGGATTGTTGGAATTTACTAGTATTTACTAGCCCAAGATAAATTCAGAAATTCTCATTGGCACATTATTATATTTTGTTAATTGGGAAAATTAATGAGTCATTGATTAATTAGTAACGGTCACGTTTATTACGGCCGTTTCTAATTCATTAACAGACACGGTTAATACAGCCGTTTCTGATTCACAAACACGTTTATTGTGACCGTTTTTAATTCATAAACGGACGTGTTTAATACGGCAGTTTCTAAATCATAAACGGACGCGTTTATGAGGGCTGCTTTGACTCCCAACCTGCACTATATAAAACCGAACCAAGCCAATTTTGGCATATATACGCAACACATGGTCTCGCACCACCGTTCCAAAACCTTGCGCCGCCGTCTTCCAAGTCTTCTCCATCCCGTCTTCCGGCGTGCACCGGTTGAAGGGACAGTAGGCCTCCGGAACCCCGCCTCTTGTGATCCTGTACGGGAGAGGGGCGATCAGGTTTTTGGGGAGCGCACTCGCGCGACTACTGGCATCGAGTTCTTCCCCAACGACGACTTCTTCCCCGACATCGGCAGCCTCTTCATCGACGACATGGGCGACAACAGCAACGCCAACGCTTCGGCTGCCGCTGCACCGTATGATTACTTGATCTTCCTGTTTACGATACTGCTACAGTTTCTGCTTGTAGTAGTTGGTTTAGATTCGTTCTATTTATCTACTATTCAAGTAGATCGCATATTAGTATAATTCTGATTATTCTAGTCATAAACTATTTACTGTTTTCGCGGATTAAATCAATAGCTAAATTGCTTATATATTCAACAGGGCCGTCGTGCTGTTGCGGTAGGGCCACCGTTCCATGGCAGCATCGCGCCACCACCAAGACAGCAGCGACGTCGTGCCATGGCAGCAACCGTCTTGCCGTTGGTAGCACCACGTCTTCTCCCCACAGGTAGTACCGCTTCTCGCCGCTTGTAGCACCGTCGTCGTGCTTTGGAAGCACCACTTCTCGCCACTGGTAGCACCTCCGTCGTGCCTTGTTGGGACCGCCGTCGTTCGATGGAAGCACCGCCGCCGTTCGATAGAAGCACCGCCGCCGTGCCCTCGCAGCACCGCGTCTCGGCGCTGCCGTGCCCTCGCAGCACCGCGTCTCGCAGCACCGTTCCATGGCAAAAGGGATCACTAGTACAGAACGACACATCGGAAACGGGCTAAAAACCCCTTCGGCAACGGAGAAAGGGTCCGTGTCCCCGACCCTGTCACTGATGTGAAGGCCTTCATCGGTAACGGAGGCAAAAAAACCGTCACCGATGAGGCATAAGTTGGCTACGGTTGCGGACTCATCTCCGTTTCCGATGTATCGGTGCATCAGTAACGGAGATTCTATTTTACTCGTTTGCATTGAGGTTCTTTCAGAAGCCTACAGGAGCAATTCGGTTGCCAAATTACATTCAAAATCTCACAGCAGAAGCACAAAGTTGCTACCAAATCCATTCATAACGTATATAAGAATTGTCATCATTACATAGCATCAAAAGATGAGTTACACATGCCTCGCTAATCCTATCATTCTCATGCCTCCCTAAACTTAACTTTTATGACACTCCACTCTTCTCCAGCTCCACCTTCTTCCTCAGTTCCGAAGCGCCGAAAACGGAATTCGACCTAGCAAAAGACTCGAGTAGCGGTTTCATGCTTCTCCAAATCACATCTGCAGCCAAATTGCTACACACATACACAAAATAGATGGAGAAACTAAAAATAAGAAACCACACCGAGCTCGCAAGCCTCCTTAGCAAATTAATCTTGCCAAATTCTTCGTAGCGAGACTTGCTCCATCTTGGACGGTGTCGCCGAAATATAATAACGTCACCGCTGTGACATTTCGGCCACACTGTCCAAGACACTCTTAATTAAAAAAGTGTTTTGAACAGTGCAGCGAAACGTCACAACAGCGACGGTTCACGGATATGATCCCACTTTGTATTTAGCTCTTTTAAAGCTTGTTTGGATCTGCATGGCGCTTCTGCATATAAAATACATGAATGTCTAGTTAGAAAAGAGCCAATATGATGCTACATGACATAAATACAATTTAAGATGAAACAGTTTACACCTTAAGCGCCTATATCCGTGTGCTTGCTGTCCGATCGAAACGATTTGGAGGCAGAACTTGAAGGTGATGTTACCTTCAATTGCCTCACCATTTTTATGCATTGTCGCCGAAATATACTATTACTTCATACACTAGCTACACAAAACCATAACGAGGATTAGCACATTGACAAAGGGTTGAAATTAATCTATTAGACTTCAAATACTAAAAACAAACACAACACAATACTAGACTTCAAATACTAGACAAGTTGAAGGTAATGTATTCATCATCGGCAGTACTAAAAACAAACACAACACAATACTAGACTTCAAATACTAGACAAGTTTTATATGATACTTTAAAAAAAATGTAAGATCTAGTGTTGAGGGTGTATTCATCATCGGCAGTACTACAATACTAGACAGAACACAATACTACAATACTAGACAGTACTACAATACTAGATCGGTAGATGCTACTTTAAATAAAATGTAAGATCTAGTGTCGAGGGGTGTATTCATCATCGGCACTAGATAGAACACAATACTAGACTTCAAATACTAGACAAGTTTTCTGTGCTACTTTAAACAAAATGTAAGATCTAGTCGGCTACATACCCGGGGAAGATGCACGGCAATAGACCAGTAGATCCGCGTCGGCGACATACTCGGGGAAGATGCGCGGCGGCTCGCCGACGAGCCGCTGGGGGGGATGCGCGGCGGCTCACGACGCGCCGCTGGGGGAAGATGCGCCGACGCGCCGCTGGGGGAAGATGCACGGCGGCGATGCCGGCCGGACGCGCCGCTCAGATCTGCGAGATAAGGGTTAGGTCTGGAGCCGCCGCCACACTATGACTGTGGAGTGAGAGTGAGAGTGAGAGCGAGAGCGTTAGGGTTGCCGCAGTGGCACATTTATAGCATATAACATCGCAAACGGAGGCGATAAACAACTGTTTCCTCTAATTTCTTCACTGACACACTGGGCCTACTTACAAAGGATCGATAGAGTAATTGAACTAACTATCTACTCTACTTGTTCTGCTTACGCCTTGCCTCCGCGCCATTGTCATCCGCGGCGCGGCGTCACTTCTTGCCGGTTGCCTTTTCCTCAGGCGCGTGCTCCTCCTCCTCCTTCGGCTCGTGCTCCTCTTCTCGGCCTTGCGTCCTTCTCGGCGAATCTCCTCTCGCGCCTCCTTCTCCGGAGCGTGATCCTCCTTCTCCGGCGCGTCCTCCTCCGGCGCGTCCTCCTCCGATGCCTCCTCCTCCGGCGCCTCCTCCGACGCCTCCTCGTCGTTGGCGTCGTATTCTTCCTGGCTAGAATAATACGGCTCCGGCGGGTCCTCCGGCTCCTTTTCCTCCGGCGACTCGTCCTCTTCGGAGTCGTCTTCTCCTTCGCGTGAAGACGGCGGGTCCGAGTCGTCGGAGTCGTCTTCTACAGAGCGTGAAGATGGCGGGTCCGAGTCGTCGGGGTCCGAGTCGGCGGCCCGTCTTGATCCCACCATGGAACTTCACCGCGGTCTTCCGCGCTCGCGTCGTCGCTCGGGACTTCCTCGTCCTGCCACCAGGGTTCCGCCATGGCGGTTGTGCTAGTGTGGTAGATAATGTGGGAGAGAACGAAGGGGAGAATGCGGGACCTGTCTGGCTTCGCGCGGTTCCAGTCACATTTTATTAGCGTCGATCAGGCGGTTCCAATCCCTCGTGAATTAAGCCGCATTGAACAGGCGCGCTTCCAGATTGCAACTGCAATTTCCCAAGCACATCGCAAACGGATATACATAAACAACCGTAGCCATAGAGATACATATTGGAAACGGAGACAAATTTATGACCGTTGCCAATACTTTTGGTAACGGAGATATAAAATTCTCCGTAACCAATGTTGACGGACCAGCCTCTGCCAGGCCTCGTCCGCAACGCTAAAATCGAGATTCTCTGTCGCCTAACACCTGCCGTTTCCATAGAGGGGTATCCGATGTGTCGTTCTGTACTAGTGGATGACTCGCAGCAGCCGGAGGGCCACGAGACCTGCAGCACTGGCGAGCTCCGTTGCAGCAACGGAGGTCCGACAATGGTGGCAGATGATAGAGACAAAGAGAGGTGGCCCTGCCCAGTTCTGGGTGCTGTAGCGGCGAGAGAAAGGAGTGTGGGACGGATGGCGACGCGGCGGCGTGCTTGCTCGCGAAGGTGAAGCGAGCAGCAGCACGAAGAGTTGCGGTGGTGGTGTTGCTCCAGGAGAGGACCTGAGATGTGCGCTCGTCCAGAACAGATAAGGCAGAGAGAGACTCGTAGAGAGAAGGAAGAAAAGGAGAACGTGGGTGGGATCAGGTGCAAGCGCGGCTCCGTTTCCTGTCGACACGGAAAAGGGGCACGTGTCGCGCTCCTAACGCGGAGGACGCGACGCTAGCGATCCCCGGGGGAACGGTAGGCTTTTCCATAGATAAACCGAACCCCCAACTCTAATTTTCAGAAGTTAGCACTCTAAACTATCAACTCTCGGTCTAAATTGAATCTTAGGAGGAAACCCAAACAAGGATTGCCGATGTGGCATGTGGTAACCGGGATCAGTGGTTCAGTGTGGCACGCTCGCGTGCAAATTTTTGGGCCCGCCAGTGCGGTCCGTCAGTCCACCTCGTCTCCACCGCTTTTCCAGGCATTCCACTCCTCTGCTCTCGCGACTAGCAATGGCGACGGGCGGGTGATAGGAGCGCCGACAACCATCGTGGCGACGCGATGAAGGACGAAGGTAATGTATCAGACGTCCTCCTCCGCTAGCCATATATTATCCTCTTTAGCAAAGTTCACTTATACTCGTGTACATTGTATGTTTTTCAGTTAAATCATGGACCCAACAAAGATTTTGAACATTCGATTTCACTTTGGAAGCGAATTTATCAGCATTGGTTTAAAATTGGACTATGTGGGTGGAGATGATGCTATTTCATTAAATTGAGAGGGACAAATTGTCGCTGCAGATGGTCGGAGGGTATTTGAAAGATCATTTAAGCTGAAAGAATCAATGAATTTTTATTTCTATGTTCTTGGGAAGGAATTTGACGATGGTGTGCTATTTTTTAAGACAATGTTTGCTTTAAGATCTCATAGTACAAATCTGTTGGTATAGTAGCATATGTGTATGTTGAGTATCATGGGAAGGAGGACGGTTAATAGCATATGTGTAAGTTCGAGGCTATAATATAACTCCTTTTTCCCGCAAAAAAAAAAATGTCGTAGTTAGTTATTGTGTGTTATATATCTTGTTTTTTTATAATGTAACTGCACGTGTCCTTGATGTCTCGAATCCTCGTAAGTTGTTGAAGAGAAGGATGCATTTGAACGATTTAGCTATTTCTATTGCTAAGTCAACTCATACAAAGTCAGATTTGCATTGCGGTTCGTGCACTATGAGTTGTAAATTGATTTGCAACCAGGAATATTAATGGGGTTTCAACCATTAGATTTGCTTTGTGCTAATCATGAGTGTAACTGAGAAAATTTTGGACCGTTGAATTGTTCAATAATTCGTGCTAATCATACATTGTAACATGGGTTACAAATGGATGATAATAATTCCTAAACGACTGAGAATTAGTCGTGCCCGAGTTTGATATCTTATCTTACTGGATATAAATAAGGAAAAGGTTGTAGTCCCCCGGGGGATTGCGCGCACGCGTCCTCCGCCTCGTCGCGCGACGCGTGTCCCGGACAGCGACGGGTCCACTACAACCTTATCCCCACCCCGATTCACCTCCTCCACACGTTCCTTAATTCGTTTCTTTCTCTCGAGACCAGCTGCAACCACGCCGACGTGAGCCGCCCGGCTCCTGCCCCTGCTCCTTCTACCGGGAGCGCCGCCCAGCTCCTCCCGCCGGCTCGCCGCGCTCCTCCCCGGCGAGGTCGCCGCTCCAGCGCGCCTCCACGACGAGGTCGCCGTCACCGGGCGCTTCCACGGCCTGGCTGCCGCCGCACGCCTCCCCGGCGAGTTCGCCGCCTCCGTGTTGATTTCGCTGCCCCCGTGCGGCTCCTGCTCCTCTCTGGTCGACGCGCCGCCCCGGCTTCTTCCCCATGCCCGCGCCCACCAACGGCTGCTCCTCCCCACTGCTAGCTGAATGTATCCCTGTACTGCCTGCGGTCGAGAGCGGTGCTCCTGTAGGTCGGCGCCGGAGCTGCCGTCCGTCAAGTGGCGGCGCTGCCTGCGCTGAGCCGGTGCTGCCATCTAGGGGCGACGATGTACGGGTAGGTCGGCAGTGCTGCAAGAGCAAATTTATTCCTTCTTTTCTTGATTTGGTGCAAAATTTTGAAACCTTTGTAGCAATTATTTTCATCTATTAATGCAAATCCACGCTAGAGTTGTAGCAAGTTTCGTTTTGATACATTTTTTTGTGGTGCAAATGCTTGAAAGGTTTGTAGCAATATTTTCCTCTTTTTTATGCTAATCTGCAGACGAGTTGTAGCAATTTTTTTGTTTTTTAAGATGGAATTTTGTCATCAAGAGGTGCAAATTCTTATAAGTTTTGTAGCAATTTTATTTCTTCTTTGATGCAAATCCACAGAATTATTGTAGCATTTTCGTCCCCTCACATGATGCAAAAAGTTATTTGTGATGGAAATTTTTCCAAAGGTTTGTAGCAAAACATTCCTCTCTAAATGCAAATTCACATAGTTGTTGTAGCAATTTTCTTTTCTTCACTTGCTGCAATCTTTTCTTCTCACGAGGTGGATTGTAGCAATTTTTTCTTTTTTCTATGCTACTTGCTGCAATCTTTTTCTTCACATCAGGATCATATCATTTATTTTCTTTATTTTGATGCTATTTGCTACAATCTTCTCTTCACGATGTGCGTTGTAGCATTATTTCTTTTTTATGCTACTTTGCTGCATGCACAGATGCTGCCGGCGGCGTGGATGCCGCCCTCGTCGGAGTTGGACGGCACAGCTGACCGGCCTCTTCTCCAGCGACGGCGTCTTCCCTGGCGACGGCCGGCCGAGCAACGGGGACGGGGAAGGTCTGCGGGCGCCATGGGCGAGAGGGATTTGTCTTCTTCGGCGACGGCGGCTTCTCCGGCTCCGGCGACGGCGTCTTCTCTGGCTACGGCGACGGGCTCCGTGCGTGTTCTCCGGCGAAGCAGCAGGGGCGCGGTGCTGCAGGGAGGAGAGGATGGGGCGGGGAGCGGAGCGCGCCGGCCGGAGATGGATGCGGTTGCAGCGTGTTCTGTGTTGGGGTGATCGCGTTGACCGAGTTGGTTGGGGTGGGCTGCATCGAACGGTTCTCCTGCCCCCCATCGTACGGCTGCGGACCCGGAGGATCAGACGGAAAGATCCGGGGATGGCTAGCGCTGTCCATATAAATATCGGACAGAAAAAGACATGTGCTCCATGAGACCATGACCGAGTCGTGCACGTGGACGCGCCATGGAACAGTGTCGGAAAAGAGTTTGGGATCTGGCGCCGGTGCCACGCCATTGCCAAAATCTCTTCCCAATCCGATCCTGTCACCATGCTCAGTCCGTCACACCGTCCCCGCAACCTTCAGATCCTCAGAATCGCCGTCCCCGTCCTTTCTTATCGCGGGCCACCAACCGGCCACCTCCCGCTCCGCCGTAGGATCCCCAGTTCCCCACCACCCCGCTTCCGACCGGAGAGTGAAACCGCGCCACCAACCAGCCGGCCTCGGTCACTCCGGCCGACAACCTCGTCGTAAATTCGGCGGCCAAACCCAGGCGTATTGCGTCCTTTTTTCGTCTTCTCCCTCCCAGGTTAGTTATAACCTGCCTGCCCATCCTTGGAAACACCGAACAGGCCACGCAGGCAGGGGCAGGTTGCTTGCGGCGAGAAGGGCCAACCGAGGAAGCAATGGGCGACGGGCCGCACGCGCCGCCCAACGGGCACGCCGCCGCCAATGGGGCCGCGGAGGACAAGGCGGACGAGCTGCGGCGGCTGATGGGCAAGGCGGACGGCGACCCGCTCCGGATCGTCGGCGTCGGGGCCGGCGCCTGGGGCAGCGTCTTCTGCGCGCTGCTGCAGGACGCCTACGGCCACCTCCGCGACAAGGTGCAGCTCCGCATCTGGCGCCGCGCGGGCCGAGCCGTCGACCGCGCCACCGCCGAGCACCTCTTCGACGTCATCAACGCGCGCGAGGACGTCCTGCGCCGCCTGATCCGCCGCTGCGCCTACCTCAAGTACGTCGAGGCCCGCCTCGGGGACCGCACGCTCTACGCCGACGAGATCCTCAGGGACGGCTTCTGCCTCAACATGATCGACACCCCGATCTGCCCGCTCAAGGTCGTCACCAACCTGCAGGAGGCCGTCTGGGACGCCGACATTGTCATCAACGGCCTGCCCTCCACCGAGACCAGGGATGTGTTTGGGGAGATTGGGAGGTACTGGAAGGAGAGGGTGAATGCCCCTGTGATCATCTCGCTCACCAAAGGGATAGAAGCGTCCATAGATCCGGTGCCCAGGATCATAACTCCGACACAGATGATTTGCAACGCAAGTGAGGTTCCTTTCTTCTTTCTTTCTTATTCAATTGTACAATTTCCTTATTTCTTACTAAATTGATGTTGTCCTCTGTTGTTGGTGATTTGACGCTGTCCCCTGTTATTGTGGTGGTTCCCGTAGATGATAGTATCACATTTGACAGACAGCTATAACCATCAGCCCTTGGTACCTGCTAGCTATGATAAACAGTTATCAATCTTTATTTACAAATCTTGTCATGGGTTATTGTAAATTAGGATGCAACCGATTGCTGCTGAAAAATTACTGTTCCACTGTAGAAAGATAAAACCGTAGACTTACTAAAACTATATCCAGAAATACCTTTTGCTCATTGAATTGTGTATCTAACTGAAAGTTCTGAATAGCCTTATCTAACTTTCTCTTAAAGGGGCCGCAGTTAAGTAATTCATAGTATCTTGTGTTGCTCATCATTGTTTTTTTAGTTTCAGCTCTGTTTAGCTTTAGCAGGCTCTTCCTGAATAAGTAGCACACTTTAGTTTTCTGTTTCGACGCACCAAAAAATACAATGTTGTTTTATTCAGTTTTTCTTGATCTAGGTTCAAAACTCTAGTTTCGAAGTTGTATGTGCTGCGTCATGCTTTGTTCCAGCATTTCTCCTTTTCCCCATTTAACCTTGCATGTGATTTATAGATTATTGGTTTATTGCAGCTAAGGTTCCATTGGATAATGTTCTATATCTTGGTGGCCCTAACATTGCTTCGGAAATATATAATAAAGAATACGCAAACGCTCGTATTTGTGGAACTGCCAAATGGAGGAAACCTCTTGCTAAATTTTTGAGGCAGCCTCATTTTATTGTGTGGGATAATAGTGATCTCATCACTCACGAGGTCATGGGAGGTTTGAAAAATGTGTACGCCATTGGTGCTGGTAAGTTATGTTCGTTTATCTTACTGCTTTTTTCATGTTCTGGCTAGTGTATCTTTGTAAACCATTCATTTTTTCTGAACTTTGCATTATCTTGCCATTATATGTTATGATACAGTCAGTGTTACTCAATGTCTTCAATAGGTAGTAACTTGTATTATTTTATCATGCACTAGTTCCACCGAAAGAGAATGTCTGAAGGGGAAACAATACAGTATTTAGTGGCACCTTAACTGCCAAAATACCTGTAATAACAATCCAACAGATAAGAAATGCTGAGGAATGCATCTGCTGTACTTTATGCCATGTGCCTGGCTAGGCGCTTGATCACCTAATTTTACTTATTTTTCGTTGCATATTTTTCAGTTTGTTTGCTGAGCTTTCTGTTATCTTGTAGGTATGGTGGCAGCACTAACCAATGAGAGTGCAACCAGCAAGTCTGTTTACTTTGCACTTTGTACATCTGAAATGATCTACATCACCCACCTTCTGGAAGAAGAACCCGAAAAACTTGCTGGACCATTATTAGCTGACACCTATGTCACATTGTTGAAAGGTCGTAATGCCTGGTATGGGCATAGGTTAGCTAAAGGGGAACTGACTCTTGAAATGGGTGATAGCATAAAAGGCATAGGGACAATCCAGGTTTGCCCCTTTCATTTTGATTGTTATCTGAACTTTCAAGTGCTGCGGCAACGTGCCTCAAGGCATACTAAATTGTGTTAATATTTCGTTTCAGGGTGTCTCTGCAGTTGATGCATTTTATCAACTTCTCAGTCAGGATAGTTTGAGTGTAATGCATCCAGAGGCCAACAAATCTGTTGCGCCGGTTGAGATGTGCCCCATCTTGAAAACCCTTTATAAAATTTTGATCAAGAGGTAAGAATTCTTATTCTCTTTCATGATATAACAACATACCAAAATCCCTTGTAAACTAGTACAATTACTTTCTTAGTGGTTTAGCTAAAAAATTACTATTTTTGATCTATCTATTCTTAACAAGTACTGTAACTACCCCAGACGACAAAACAATTCATCACAATAGGCATATGGTTGATTCTCTTGGTCGATTGATACTCTCAGCATCGTGTTGCTATATTATTGGTTAGTAAAGGTTTGCAGCCATAATGTGTTGATTTGTCTACTTATGTCTGCAGGGAACTTCCTACCGAGTCGATTCTTCAGGCTATAAGAGATGAGTCAATGTATGATCCGCGTGAAAGAATTGAGATGGCACAGGGCCACTCACTTTACCGACCATCTATTCTTGGTCAACCAAACAGAGATGCAAACGCCTAGACAGATTTCTGTTCTTTCTATTAGTCGTTAGACATTCTCGAGGATTTATGTGCTATTGTTCATTCGTCTGCTGCTGCTGTTGTTGTTGTAACATTAGTAAGTTCAATTAAGATTTTATTTTATTAACATTTAATTTAAATGAAGTGTTGAGCGTGTCATAGCTTTTCACACATTGTGTATATAGAATGATCTAATAAGTCAAACTATATATGGGTTTTCAAAGGGGAAACGGTATATTGTGTTTCAAATGCTATACCAACTTTGTACATATATTCTGCGTTTGTTATGCATGATATGTCCTCCAATCTTTAAAAAGATTTGGTTACCTGCTCGAAAAGATGTGATGTAAAACTGCATGTTTTGACATCTCGATGGTTCCCAAACGTACTGCAACATCTTGTGACTAGTTTTCCTGCAATAATTGGGGCTTGCAATGCTGTGGCGAATATCTGAAAGTGCAGAAATCTTTGGCGTCTAAGATAGGCAAAAAAAAACTACTTTTCTCCATGCCTCCAACTCTGCAAGTTTTGTGGCGAGCAAAACCTGTTAATCCCTAGCTATGTCTACGTGCACTGTGACGTACAAGTCCAAAGGTACCAAAAAAAAGGTTTAACTTCTCCAGCCTTCAGGACCGGCATGTGCCCTTCTCTGGTGAGAAGGCCTCCGCGGCGTCCACCACGCCGCTCCTGCACTTCACTGCGTAGGCGGCCGCCTCTCTGGGACGGATCACCGAAGATGCCTGCCATTACAGTGCTTATAAGGCGGCGCCTGTGCCAGCGCTAGAGGAGGCGAGGAACAAGGCGATCTATGTTTTCAACCAATAGAAGCCTGATTGATTTCCCCTCTTTTTCTTGGTTAAAACCCTATTTTTCAGTAAAAGTTCTGATTTTAAGCTTGTGTTGTATGTTAGTTGAGGATTTGATTTTATTGGTTGAAAGTCGCTAGTTTATTGGTTGAAAGTAGTTAGAAACTCAAGTTAAAAAACAACTAGTTAGAAACTCAGGGCATTTACGATTCACGGGATTCTCAAAAGGCGTAAATAGGAAAAAGAGATGATTGGAAAGACATCCTTTTCATTCCTAAAGCATTAGAAAACCATAGGCAATTGGATCAAAAGGTATTTGACACCACGTGAAAATCAAAGAAATCTTAGCAAAAAATTGCGTGGATAGAAATTTTCCTCCAAAATAGAGTGTTAAAGAGTCCTTAGGCAAAAGTCATTAGAATTCTAGTCTGTCAAATAAACGATCTACATAGGAAGCATAAGGATCTGAGTCTTCTAAAACATCCTGGATTTTTTTTTTAAGAAAAAAGAGGCCTAACGGCCCTGCTTTTTTATGAAAGCAAAAGTCTTATAAAAGGAGCTATGAGGTTTTTTTTACTTCATTTGTTTGGAGCTTGTTATAATTTTGGTTGAAATCCACGTTTTCTTAGTTTCTAGTCTTATTCTTGGACGATGATGGAGCAAGAGGTGTAAGGGAGGGTGAAAGTGCATGGTGCCCCCATGTGTGGTTTTGGTAATTAATGACAATCCTTATGGACTAATGTTTGTATTGAGATATTCTTATAGGTTTGTCCATAGACATCGCTTGAACTCCATGTGTTGAATTCAAGGTTGTATGCCATCAAGATCATTGATTATAATGGATATATTTGATATGATCAAGAAGAAGAGTCATAAAGAAGAAAAGATACAAGGTTTATCAAGACTAAGTGCAAAGAGTGGATTCGAGTTGATCAACACACAAAGCTAAATGATGTACCATGTGGGATCATGTGATCAATGGTATGGTAAGAAATTGTCCATATAGCTTTGTGAACTAACCCATTATATGTGTGTGTGACATTTCTATGTTTGGTTAGGTATCTTTCTACGGGCTTGCATCAAAAAGAAGAATTCATATAGCCCATGGAGGATGACGTCAATTGGTGATCGTCATCAATCTTGAGAAGTGCAAGTTCAAGAGAAGCATCTCGAAGAAATCCTATGCTTGAAGCTTGCCACCCATTTTGGAGATAATGGACAAGTGAAGATGTGCCTAAGAGAGGCTCTCCATATTGGTGTATGGGGGAGCGATATGTGAGTCTTCACCAAGCAAAGCACAATCAAGAAAGGTGGTCCACTTGAAGAGATCAAGATCGTCATCATCTAGCTCAAGTGGAATGCAAAAGGCAAAGGTATGATCTTGATAGGGTTTCTATTTTACCGGTTTCATGGTGTTAGTGGGAGACCGGATTATTGGATAGACACCGTACTATCAAGAGGGGCTCTCGAGTGAGTAACTTGATCGCATCTTTGTGGAGAGATCAAACCTTTACATACTTGACATATCATCTTTCTTGGTTCTTATTTGCCTTTTATCCATGTGAGAATTTAGAGCTTGCGTTCTTCTCCATATCAAGCTCTAGTTCATCAAAAACGGATTTCATATGAATATCTTGTTGCGTTTTTTATGTTGGAGGTTTTACCGGTTTGTCTTTTCTAAGAGAGGTCAAACTCTCTTCCTTTGGTTTCCTCCTCACATGTTGGACTATGATGTTTCTCTGCATAATCATGTAGAGCTCGTTATTGTGATTTCAATGAGTCAAAGATCATAAAAAACGGAGTCCGGATCCAAAAGTTATTGCCGTTTTTGGTGTTTGGTGTTCCTACTGTTTTCCACGGGCGGTAGTACCGCCCGTGGTACCGCCGGTGCAACCCGAAACCCGTTTTTAGCGGTACCAGGAGCGGTAGTACCGTCGGGGCGGTAGTACCCCGGAGCGGTAGTACCGGCAGCGGTACTATCGCTCCCTGGAGCCTATTTTCAACCTGTTTTCTTGTCCTAACTTCCCGGGGGGCGGTAATACCGCTGGGTCTAGCGGTAGTATCGCCTCGGCGCGAATCTGCACCCAACGGTTGGATCTTTGGGTGACCTATTTAAGGGGCCTTCTTCCTCAATGGTTCCCTAACCTTTCTTGCAAGTTATGACCTCCATTGTTGACCTCCAAAAGCTTGCTATCTCTCAACCCCTCCCATGATTCTTGCATATCTTTGAGGGAAAAGTGAGAGGAGATCTAGATCTATATTTCTACTAATCCATCTCTCCTCTAAGTTGATGCGGGTTACGTCCTGATCTTCACGGATTTGGGGCGGAAGGACGATGAACACGATGAACAAAGCGTGGGGAAAACACAAGAGGGAGATAAATAACAAAGCAAATAAGGACGAAATCAACCGGTAACAAATCCCCAAGGGCAGCCCCCGATTCTCAATCTCCAAGCCAACCATACTCTAAGGATTATTCAACTTACCGGTCAATCCAACCATTCCAATATAATCCCCCAAAGAGGAAAGATTGGCAAGTAATCTCAACTACAAGAAGAAGGCCTTGAATCCACAAGGGGAGGTCTTGATTCATCCCCACAAGGGGAGGCCTTGATTCATCTCCATAGGAGGCAACACCATCATGGGTGGAAAAGGAGAAAACTCAACTCAAGTCTAATCTCAGTCTAACCCTAACCCTAGGCAGAGGAGGGCTATTTATAGTCTCTGGGGCGAAGGGATAAGTAGTGGGGCGTTACATGGGCTTCAGCCCGAATTCCTCATAGGTGCAGCGGTAGTACCGCTAGGCTAGCGGTAGTACCGCTGTGCTTCTGACTCGACTCCTGGCGGTAGAACGTGGCAGCTACCGGCGGGTACCGGCGGGTGTCCAGAGAGCATTTTGGAGTTGACGGTAGTTCTGGCGGTAGCTCTGGCGGTAGTACCGGTTTCTGAGACTGGCGGCAGTACCGCCGCCTGGAACTTCAGCTTCATCAGGTTGGTCGTCTGGGCCTTGGCGGCAGTACCGGCGTCTCTCGTGGTAGTACCGCTATTCAGCTTCTTCATCTTCCTCTTGACTCGTCTCTTGGCCATCTTCAACACTTGCTTGGTGATCTTCATGATGGTTGTTCCTGAGTATGCACAAGGTATCCAAATGAAGAAGCAAACCATTCAAGGGAGTGTCGAGATCACACATAGATATGAGCAAATTCACCTTATCATGGAGAGCTTTGACTCTTGCTCTTGTCATTGGACCACTTGTTGTAGGAGCCGTAGGTTGGGCTACATCATCTCCCCCCCCCCCCCTTGGGAAAGAGTCGTCATCGACTCTTGGTGATCCTCATCACTTGAGTTCCCATGGTATGGCGATAGGTCGGTGACATTGAAGGTGTCATGGACCAAATACTTGGAGTTGGAGAGTATGCATTGTTGTTGATGCGCTTGAGAACCTTGAAAGGTCCGTCTCCTTGAGAGTGAAGCTTGGACTTCCTTGCATCCGGAAAGCGCTCTTTGCGTAAGTGTAGCCAAACAAGGTCTCCTTCTTCAAAGATCATGGCACGCTTGTCCAGCTTCGTAGCATGGTCTTCATTGTGCTTCTCTAGTGTAGTTCTTGTGTCTTCATGCAGCTTTTTCATGTAAGCGGCGCGCTTGTCAAGTCCATGTTGACTTGTTCTCGGAGTGGAATAGGTAGCATGTCTAGCGCGGTGTAGGGGTTGGAGCTATAGACGATCTCGAAGGGGCTTCTCTTTGTTGCTCGGTGTAGTGCTCGATTGTAGGCAAACTCGGCGTGTGGAATGCACTCTTCCCAATTCTTCAAGTTTGGCTTGATCAACACACAAAGTAGTGTAGAGAGGCTTCGATTCACCACTTCGGTTTGACCATCGGTTTTAGGGTGGTATGCGGTGGAGAAAAGTTGCTTAATTCCTAGCTTGGCCATCAAAGTATTCCAAATGTAACTCACAAACTTGACGTCTCGATCCGACACAATGGTCTTGGGCACTCCATGAAGACAGACGATTTCCGTGAAAAACAAGGCAGCAATATGTGAAGCATCGTCGGTCTTGTTGCATGGTATAAAGTGTGCCATATTAGAGAATCGATCAATGACGACAAATATGGAATCCTTGTTTGTTTTGGTGCGCGGAAGGCCTAAGACAAAATCCATAGCAATGTCGGACCATGGCTTATGCGGAATGGGCAAAGGAGTGTACAAGCCATGTGAGTTTAGAGTAGACTTAGTTTTGAGGCATGTCGAACATCGTCGTAGTAGGCGCTCCACGTCACGCTTCATTCGTGGCCAATAATAGTTGGTGGCTAGCATGGCGCAGGTCTTATCGCGGCCAAAATGTCCCATGAGAGATCCTCCATGTGATTCCTTCAAAAGAAGCAAACGAAGCGAAGACTCGGGAATGCAAAGTTTGTTAGCCTTAAACAAGAAACCTTTGTGCAAATAGAAATCATCAATTTCTTTGTGTTCCGAGCACTTAGCAAAAATGTCTCCAAATAAAGTATCGGTGGTGTACAAATCGTTTATCTCATCCAAACACAACACATTAATGTCAAGACGTGTAAGTAGGTTAGGCTTGCGGGATAGAGCGTCCGCAACCACATTGTCTTTACATTTCTTGTATTTGATTACAAAAGTGAAAGACTCAATAAACTCAACCCACTTAGCATGTCTTTTGTTCAAATTTGTTTGACTTTTCAAATATTTCAAAGATTCATGATCGGAGTGAATGACAAACTCCTTAGGACGAAGGTAGTGTTGCCACACTCCAAAACACGAACCAAAGCAAACAACTCTTTGTCATAAATGGGATAGTTCAAACGAGCTCCATCTAGTTTCTCACTATGGTATGCAATGGGTCTACCATTTTGCATAAGCACTCCTCCAATGCCCAATCCACTTGTATCACATTCAATCTCAAAAGTCTTAGAGAAATCCGGAAGGGCAAGGAGTGGTGCTTCGGTTAACAACCGCTTGAGCTCATTGAAAACAAAATCATGTGCATGGCCCCAAATGAAATGTACATTTTTCTTGGTAAGTTCATGAGAGGGCAAGCAATTGTGGAAAAATCCTTGATGAATCGGCAATAAAATTCGGCAAAACCAAGAAAACTTCGCAACTCGGCAAGTGATATGGGAAAAGCCAATTCCGAATTGCTTTGATCTTTGCCTCATCAACTTCGACTCCATCCGAAGAAACAACAAAACCCAAGAAAACAAGTTTGTTGTGGCAAATGTGTACATAGAAATATTAGCATAAAGCTTTTCGTTGCGAAGAACCAACAAAATTTGAGCAACATGAGAGTGTGCTCTTCCAAAGATTTGCTATAGATAAGGATGTCATCAAAGTACACAACGACAAACTTTGCAATAAAGGTCTTAACACATGATTCATGAGACGCATAAAACTAGAAGGTGCATTGGATAGACCAAATGGCATAACAAGCCATTCATAAAGACCAAGCTTTGTTTTAAATGCGGTCTTCCATTCATCACCTTCACACATTCTTATTTGTTGGTATCCACTTTTAAGATCAATTTTGGAAAAGATAGCGGAACCGCAAAGTTTAGCAAGCATGTCATCAAGCCTAGGGATTGGGTGGCGATACCTCACCGTAATGGCGTTGATGGGGCGACAATCCATGCATAGGCGAAGAGTGTTGTCGTGCTTGGGCACTAGGATGACGGGCACGGCGCACAGACTCAAACTCTCTCGGATGTGTCCCATGTCAAGGAGTTCTTATATTTGCCGCTCAATCTCCTTGGTCTCCTCGGAGTTGGTGCGGTATGGGGCGCGGTTGGGTAGTGGTGCGCCGGGTATGAGGTCGATACGATGCTCGATGCCGTGTGGAGGAGGTAGTCCCGGTGGCACTTCTTGAGGGAAGACATTTCAAAATCCTTCAAAAGAGACAACAAAGGTGGAGAAAGATTTGTGAAGTTGTTAGTCTTAGAAACTTCACCCTTGCATATGAGCACATAGTGAAGGGTGGATGGGTCCTCTCTCAAATCCCTCATCTCTCTTTTGGTGGCAAATAGGGTAAATTTTTGTGGGGCTCTCTTAGAAGTGTCACTCTCCTTTGGCTTGTGGCTCTCACTCACTTTATGGTGGGTCTCTCGCTCACCACTCATCTCACTTGAAGAACGATCTTGTTGTGCCCGTGCAAGAGTCTTGACATTGTCGGCGATGACTTGACTTGGTGTCATGGGACGGAGGACAAAGTTCTTGTCGTTGCACTTGAAGCTATAGTAATTAGTCCTTCCATCATGGATAGCACCCTTATCATATTGCCATGGATGTCCAAGAAGCAAGTGACAAACGGACGTAGGCACAACATCACAATCAACGGTATCTTCGTAGGCTCCAATCTTGAAGGACACTCGCACCATGTGTTGAATCTTGACGGGTCCGGAATCACTCAACCATTGCACATGGTTTGGGTGTGGGTGCTTCTTGAACTTCAAGTTGAGCTTGTCACAAAGTTCTTTACTAGCCAAGTTGTGGCAACTTCCACCATCGATGATGACTTTGATTGACTTGCCATTGATGCCCGCTCTAGTTTGAAACAAATTGCATCTTTGGTCTTCCTCAACTTGGACATTGGTGGTCAAAGTTCTTGCCACAACCAATGAAGGGTTGTTATCTCCATCACAATAGATTTCGTTGGAGTCTTCTTCAACGCTTTGCATTGTGGCGACTTGGTTCAAAGCATGGTACTCATCTTCACTCATAGACTCATATTCTCCCTTGTCATTGACAATCATGACTTTCTTGTTTGTGCACTCAAAGGATTTGTGTCCTTGTCCTCCACACTTGAAGCAATTCAAAAGTCATGTGCCGGACATTGCTCCTTGAGGCAGTTTGCTTGAGGGAGGTGCTTTCTTGAAAGGTTGAGGAGCTTGAGTTGTTGATGTAGAAGCTCTTGTAGGACCTCTTGTGATTGCTTGAGGAGGAGCTTGTGTGGTTGTAGGCGTGGATGATGAAGGCTTGTTGGCGAAGAATGCCTTTGTCTTGATGTATTTGAGCTCTTCAAGCACGTGACACTCGACCTTTGTTGCTTGATGGACTAGCTCAACCAAAGTGGCATATGGTTGGAACTCCACGATCTTCTTGATGGGATAGTTAAGGCCATTCATGAAGCGAGCCATAGATTGCTCCTCCGACTCTTCAATATTGGCTCTTATCAGGGAAATTTCCATCTCCTTATAGTACTCATCAACCGATTTCAACCCTTGCTTCAACTCTTGCAACTTCTTGTACAAGTCCCTAGTGTAGTGACTTGGGACAAAGCGTTTGTACATTGCTTCCTTCATCTCAACCCAAGTGTTGATTGGTTGTTAGTGATTGTCCAACCGTGTCTCTTGAAGTTGTTCCCACCACAAGAGAGCATACTATTCAAACTCCATTGACGCTAAAGCAACCATCTTGTTGTCGGAGTAGTGTCGAATTCGGAAGATCTTGTCAACCTTGAGTGCCCATGAAAGATAGGCTTCCGGCTCACTTGTTCCAAAGAACTTTGGCATATCAAAGCGAAGGTTGTTCAAGTTTTCATCTTCTTCTCGACGATTGGGAGGTGGGAATGCACGTCCATGTCTCCTTCTATTGAATCCATCACCAAGATGTTGGTTCGACTCACTATCACTTGATTCGGTGTGGTGGTGGTGGTGGTGGTGACGATCATGTGGATGCTCTTGGCGGTGACAAGGCTCATGGTGATGATGATGCTCTTGGTGTTGAATTGGGTGCTCTTCACGGTTCCCATGTTCACGATTGTGGTGATGTGGCCTTGGAGGATGGCGGTGTGGACGGCCTTGTTCACCATAGTCATGCGCACCGGTACACCATTGTCATTGGCCAAAGGGTCTCGACGATCTCGATGTTGAGGTGGTGGTGAAGGAGTTCGTTCACGTCGTCCACCATTTGGGCGATGTTGCTCTTGATGCCCATTATCACGGTGCGCTCGAGGAGAAGGTGGACGTTCCACTTCATGGCGATGTCGATCATGCTCGTCGCGCCTTGGTATTTCTTGGCGACCTTGTTGCGGTTCTTCTTGATGAGCTCCATGACGTGCATGTCTTGGTTGTGTCGACCTTGAGGTGCTCCTTGTACGGCGTGAGCTTGAAGACGATCAACATTGCACGAGGTTGTTGAGAGCTTCGGTCACTCGCGCCATTTGCTCATTGAGGTTTGCTTCTTGCGCGTGCATGCGGTCATTGAAGTTGGCTTCTTGTGCTTGAAGACGGCGCTCATAGCGGCCTAGTCCATCACGAACAAGATGTCGAAGACCAACGAATTCACCATGTGTGACATAGCCATTATCACCTTGAACTCCTCCATTGATATCATCATCTGAGCTTGAGCTTCCGTTTGTACTTCCCCTAAACATGATCTCAAAGAACAAGTGAAATGTGTCGCAATGTATGAACCAAGTTAGCTTGCCACAACTTCAAGAGATAGTGTTGAACCAATTGGATTAACCAAGAGAAAATATACCCAATGAATAGAGTGGCTTGATGAAAGAGAATCTGGTTCTAACACCCAACACACACACTTATGAAGATAGGTAGGTATAAAGTGGCAAAGGAAACAAGCAAAACCCACGAAAAGTCTATTGTCAAAGATAGAGAAAACCTACAATGACCAAATTACCAAAGAAACACCAACCACACAAATGATCAAGAAACGCACACAAAAGCGAATGATGGGGTTGGGCGACCAAAGGGCGAGCGCACGAAGATATGCAACCTATCGAAGACTACGTGCTTAAATGTCACACCAACACACGAAGGACGCTAGCTCAATAGCCTTTGTGTGGGCAATGGATTTGCACAAGTGTCAACCTCTCACTCTCACTTTGGCGGTCGAAGCTTTGTCGCAACCTACAAAGGATGATACTTGGCACTAGTCATTTTATTTTTTTGATTTTATTTTATTTTTGACGGTGATTCCCTCTTCTTTTGCAAGTGCCAAGACCTCTACACGATACACACTCGTCAATACTTGAAGACAATCACTCGAGTCAACACAAGTGCAATGCCTCACAATATCAAAGAGCTAGTTCGGTAGGTCAAGGTACACGAAAGGAAGAAGGGCTCACAAAGTATTACGGTGACGGGGATATGTCGAGTCCTTGGTGTCGTCGTCGCTTGTTGTTGATGAAGCGTTGCTGCGGAAGCTTGTCGATGTCGTAGACGTTGATCACACCAGCAAAGGACTCAAACAACAAAGAGGAAATGCCAAAACAAAATGAGGAAAAGAAAAATTTCTCCAAAAATTGGCCTAGCGGTAGTACCGCTTCCTGCCCGGTAGTACCGCTGCTCCAGTCGTGGCGGTAGTACCGCTGGTCAAATTCCTGGTGTTCTTCGTTTGACGATTTGGGCGGAAAAGGGGTTGGAAAATTCCTTGATTTCGTGGGAAATTGACAAAAATGAGGCTTGGGAACGCAAACAAAGGCGGAGGGGGTCTTAAAGCAACAGATCCGTGGATCAAAACTATCAAAAACGCAACAAATCGACAGATCGGCTCGAATCCAAGAAAGGCCATTTTTGGTGGAAATTTTTGAGATTGGCAAATCAAAGAAAAATTGGGTTGATTTCGGTGGAAACAAAGGGTAAATCCGTGGCAACGGTGGCTTCTGATACCATATGATGTGGGTTAGGTCCCGATCTTCATGGATTTGGGGCGGAAGGACGATGAACAAAGCGTGGGGAAAACACAAGGAAGATAAATAGCAAAGCAAACACGGACGAAATCAACCGGTAACAAATCCCCAAGGGCAGCCCCGATTCTCAATCTCCAAGCCAACCTTACTCTAAGGATTGTTCCTCTTACCGGTCAATCCAACCGGTCCAATATAATACCTCAAAGAGGAAAGATTGACAAGTAATCTCAACTACAAGAAGAAGGTCTTGAATCCACAAGGGGATCTTCTCCACAAGGGGAGGTCTTGATTCATCTCCACAAGGGGAGGCCTTGATTCATCTCCATAGGAGGCAACACCATCATGGGTGGAAAAGGAGCAAAACTTAACTCAAGTTTAATCTCAGTCTAACCCTAACCCTAGGCAGAGGAGGGCTATTTATAGTCTATGGGGCAAAGGGGTAAGTAGTGGGGCGTTACATGGGCTTCAACCCGTATTCCTCACAGGTGCAGCGGTAGTACCGCTAGGCTGGCGGTAGTACCGCTGTGCTTCCGACTCGACTCATGGCGGTAGAACGTGGCAGCTACCGGCGGGTACCGACGGGTGTCCAGAGAGCATTTTGGAGTTGACAGTAGTTCTAGCGGTAGCTCTGGCGGTAGTACCGGTTTCTGGGACTGGCGGTAGTACCGTTGGCGCGGCGGCAGTACCGCCGCCTGGAACTTCAGCTTCATCAGGTTGGTCATCTGGGCCCGGTAGTACCGGCGTCTCTGGCGGTAGTACCGTTGTTCAGCTTCTTCATCTTCCTCTTGACTCGTCTCTTGGCCATCTTCAACACTTGCTTGGTGATCTTCATGCTGGTTGTTCCTGAGTATGCACAAGGTATCCGAATAAAGTAGCAAACCATTCAAGGGAGTGTCGAGATCACACATAGATAGGAGCGAATTCACCTTATCATGGAGAGGTTTGACTCTTGCTCTTGTCATTGGACCACTTGTTGTAGGAGCCGTAGGTTGGGCTACATCATAAGTGAGGGGAAGTCTCTTGATCTAGATCTTGGAGTTCCATTTGTTGTGTTCTTCTTTGCTCTTCCTTTCTTCTCCCCCCATAAGCATTAGTTGCTTTTGGTGGGATTTGGGAGTGAAGGACTTGAGCACTTCTTATGTTCTTGCCATTGCATTTGGTGCATCAGTTTGTGCTCTCCACGAGGATTCGTGGAAGTGAAAGTTGTGAGCTTGTTACTCTTGGGTCATTAGACCCTAGACGGTTGTCGTGATTTTGGGAGCCCCCAATGCAGTTGTGGGTTGTGCCCCAAGATTGTTGTAAAGGCTCCGGATTCCGCCTTGAAGGATTCCAATAGTGAAAGGTGAACCGAGCCATTGGGTGAGGTTCATCGGATAATAGGGTGAGGCCATTTGTGGCGCTGAGTATTGAAACTCACACCCCTCCAACGAGACGTACTCCCCTCAAAAGGAGGAACTCGGGAATACATATTCGTCTCCGTGTGCCTCGGTTATTTCTATACCCGAGCTCTTTACTTATGCACTTTACATTGTGATAGCCTTCATGCTTGAAGTTCTTTATCTTGCTATCACCTTGTTGCTTGTCTTGCTTTGCATAAGTTGTTGGTGCACATAGGTGAGCCTAGTATATTTAGGTTGTATGCTTGTTAAATTAAAACACCTAGTTTTATTCCGCATTTATCAAGCCTAAACGTGAATAGTTTTAATCGCCTATTCACCCCTCTAGGCGACACCCTTGTCCTTTCAGAGGGTGTGATTGAAAGGAGGGGTAGAAAAGAGAAGACATAACAAAATCCGTGCGAACGCGATTTTTCTCACGAAGACACACCCTACCGGTTAGATATCCACCATCTCTGTGCCTCGTGATTCGTGGTGCATCATTTTTTCGTATCTGATCCATTTCATAACGATGTGACATATCTGTGAAATATAAGGGTCTCTTTGGATTGAAGGACTTTCATAGGACATTTGGATAATTACAGCCAACCGCATTTTTTCCTAAGAAAGTCCTTTGGATTGCATTGCTACACTCCAATCCCATAGCAATTTCAACATCCACTCTAACCTCGTTGATACACTCATGTGCGTAGGATCAGACACTTCTCATGTGTTTTCATCCAAATGACCATTACCGTGGTTTTCCTCTCTTTTGCAATTAATCCTCTGTTTTCTATCTGCAATCGTGTCAAATTCATGTGTTTTTACAATTCCTGTGTTTTGTAATCCCGTGATCCGAAGAAGCCCTAAATGAAATCTTGTAAAACAAATTAAGAACCGAGATTAACCATAATGTGATTAAATAATAATCGAAATGTTTGGAATCTATGTGTTATATAGTTCTAAAATAATTAAATTATATAAGATTTCATTTAATATTGAATAAAATTTAAAAATATATCATACCGCGATATGAAACATGTCACATATGATAAAAATGACGTAACACGAATCACAAGCTACCTGGATGGTGGATGACGGACCGGTAGCGCGTGGCTTGTAAGAAGTGCGTTTTCGGGGGTGCACCTGATGTTGTTTTTTTTGTGATACAAATTCAGTATAAGGATATTCAGATAGAGGCCAACTTATGCGGAGCGAAGGAAGGCCCGTCGCGAGGAGGCTTGGACCCAGCAAAAAGGATCAAAGTCGATCTAGTTCACCAACTCTTTATTTACCGCTTGTAAGTTGCCGCACGGGATAAGTCGAACAGTTGTAAATCCCGGTGTCTGTAACTTCTCCCACTAAAACGCCTCTCTCCCCACTCACGTAGAGAGACTAAGTTTGTGCATAATCATATACTTTTTCCAACTTCGAATTTCTTGACTATCTATCTATACTTCTTATGAAGCAAAACCCCACTAAGGGGTCATTTAAATTGTCTATCTTAACATGCAAGCTATCCATATCACCTATTTTAGCCAATCAATTGTCCATGTCACCCCACTAACATTTATTAATGATTATATATTTTCATGCAATATATACACATCATCAATTCTTTTTATTATCATATCATACCTCTTTATTCATTCATAATCAAAATTACAATATCAAGCAAAAGAGGTACTATGTTTGGGAGGGGCGAGGAGATTGTTGTGTAAAACACAATAATTTCAGGTCAACTCAATTTAGCCTCTCAACTACAATTGAATCTCTCATACTTTTGTCGATAATTTCGTATTTCATGTGTCTTATAACTTTATTTACACAGTAATGTTTTTAAAGAGATCCCCGCCTCCGATAACCTCATAGTCCTGTGTTACACAAAAAATCAGGTAGTTATCCTATAGTAATGTTCTTAATACCGCGGGGTATTGTACTAGTTATTTGAATATTAGATTATGATTTAAAAATTAATATTTTATTCAGTAAGGTGTTCATTTAAAAATCACACACCACCAAAAGTTTGAAAAAAAGTCCTTGCCAACTCCTTCTACACTATAAAATATTATATTTATACACCTAAATATACACGGAATGATATACACTATAACTTTCTATTTACTTAAATCTTCTAAGGGAAGCAACCATACACTCTAGAGACATCTATTGATGTATTTATTAGTGGATACACTTAAAGCTCTTTGCGCGGATGTTTAAGGATAAGAAAAAACAACAAAAATATGTACACGTACACTAATATTCATATGAGTGTCACATTACGGAGGCACGCACTTTTTGTTTACTCTGTTTCGTTGAAACTCGATTTGATAATTAAAAGGTTTCTTGTGATGCAATGTAACAAAAGAATGGCAAGGATTTTGTTATCTGCAAAGTATTGTTAAAATTTATGTGAAATATGTTTGTAAACCACAAACATTTGAGTGTATAAGAATGTTGCTGTATCTTTAAATTTAGCATAAGTGTTATGTCATTAATATTATTAAGTGTGATAGAAAATTATACTAGTCATGAAGAAGTGAGAATTCTCTTAAGAGGCTTCAGAGACTTCAGAATCAATTTGGTCAAAAGAGAGAGCAACAAGGTTGCTGATTGCCTGGCTAAATTAGCCGGCTCGGAAGGTAGCTGCATCTGCCTCGACCAGTTACCTGATGTTGTCAATAACCTTGTAATCCATGATCTCCCAATGGTGTTATCACCTTAATATATGGCTCTCTTTATCTCAAAAAGAAAAGAAAATTATACTAGTTAAAAGAGATAGATGCACCAAGGAGTAGCAGCACGGAGTAGATAATCTGTCCACTTCCAATGCTGAGGCCTGAGGGCGAAACTACTCAGATTGATGCAGCAGTCGAGACTAAGAATAAGTTGGCATCGGATCTGGGTTGCCGAGACAGATGCCGGGAAAATGGGGAGACAGAACTACACGTCCATGTCATAGAGACAGATAGTGTAATATAACTGCGTAAATGAATGAAAAAGTATAGGACAAGACTACAAGGCGACGCCGCACAAGAGCCTTCGTCGTGCGGCGGCCATATTCTAAGTATCCCAGGTAGGGACAACCAAATTACTCAGTACCGGCTTTCTGACTGCATAGGTCCGCGCTTGCCAGGACCAAAAATAGCCGGAAGGTTAAGTTTCTGACACAGTTGTTGTACTGTTCGCTGCGGCAAGCTAATTTGTTTCTCCCGTCACTGCAAATATCTCAGGAATAGTACTGTAAGATAATTGAATTTTACCGGATGATCAAATAACTTAGAGCACTTACCAGATTATTCAGGACAATAATTACAAGATCCGTTTCTACAAAAAGAAATTCTTCCAGATTATTTGTACACTGCTACCAATTTTTTTTAAGAATAAGGGTTATCGTCTTGAATAGGATAATTACCCAATTATTTATGTAACACGGGACTATGAGGTTATAATAGGATAAATACCCGAATCTATGTGCCGCACGGGAGACCGCATGTGCGGCGCCTGTAAGTAGTTTTTCTCAAAAATAAAGGATCAAACATAACACATACTTTATTTTCAGATGTCTTACATATACATAAAACATTATTGTAATTACATCTCTCATGAGAAAACCCCTTATTAACAATTCCAACATAGCTATTACATATCACTAAAACACATGAGTATTACAAAACATAGAAAATAAAACTACAAAATGTAGGAATAAAGAAGTCCTCCTCGCTATCGTCGACCTCGGCGTACTCGGGGAGCCATGAAGTATGTCTATGCTAACATATGGGTAGCCTAATTTTCACCATTTGATTTGTTTTAATCATATGATAGTTAGAGTTTGCATGTCCCGAAAAATACTACTAACTCCGAGCTCAAGTGCTCCCTTTTTTAGATATATCGGAAAAAAATTCATATCAAAAAATTCTGAAAAGAAATACAAGTACATATACATGTCTTCTATGAACGCACAATATTTTGGAGAAATATCTATTCATACGTGATCTGCGCAAAAAAAGACAAATCTACCAAGTAAAATGAGTTCTTTTTCATCTTTTTCAGATCAATGATTTTATGATTTTTTGTGTAGGCTACATACAACTTATGTTTGAGCGAAACTATGCAGATATGTAAATAACATGTATATGAATCCACAATTTTTTAAGGATTTTTTAAAACTTTGAAATACCATTTTCGAATTTTTTAATGGCGGGAGCAGAGCATTGGTACTCGGGAGCCAAAAGTCCCCTCTCGTGAATGTCCTGGCTATTTTCACCTATTTCATTAACCTTTGAAGATGTGAGTAATAGGTAGTGTTTTACCCTTTTGGTAATATGAACACTTGTTTAATGGTTAACTACCCGGTCGAGTCGACCTATGTCACCACCGCTTTATATACCTCTTGTAAGACGTCGCACGGGATAAGTCGAATAGTTGTAAATCTCAGGCGTTTGTAACCTCTTCTGAAATAGTCGAATGTCCGTGGTTTTTTTTTTGAAATGAAGGCAAAAGCTTTGCCTTATTCATTAATTAAGAAGAAGGTGTCTGGTTTATTAGTGCAAGAAACCTGGCGAAAACCATACAACACACACCAACAACACAGGGAGGAGCCCACACAATCCCAAAGAGTAACATCTAAGACCCGCAACACCCAAAGCAACAACCTCCCTCTAGCTATAACAACCGCGCGAACAGACGACAACTCTAAGACCACGCATCTGTGAAAGGTCTATTTGCTATTTCCTCTTTCTTCTCTTACCCTTGATGCTAACCATCTTGAGAGACTTCTCCACCTTCCTGATTAGTTCATCTGAAGCATTCCCTGCCAAGACGCAAGCAATATCCTTGCCATATCCAGGACTAGTCGCCTTTAAACAGGCGAGTAAGCTGCAAAACTCTTTAGCAAAAAGGGCCTCCGAGTTAGGAACCAACATGCCTCCACTACCCATAGAGGGCGTCGAGGCCACCGCCTAATCCTCAACCGAGCTCAACTCCGTCGAAAGCAGAAGAGATGAATCCCCACATGACTCCTGAAGCTTTGGAGCCAAGATATCACCACTATCCTCGCTCAGAGGGGCGGACGTAGTAACAGGCTAGGGTGACAGGCAAGGACTGCCACGAGGAGAGAAACAACCATAGAGAAGTGCTTCCTCAACCACAGATGATTTCTGCTCAGCGGAGTCAAGCGGAAAAGTCTCCCCCTGGGTGAGCCCCAGGCCATTAGAACCACATGCCTCCGTGGGCTGCAAAGGACCATCAACGCCTGCCAACAACAACTTGAGAGTTGCCACCTCTTCACGAAGAGGGCGAGACGCCTCCTCAATGCGGTCAGCGACTAGCTGACAGAGCTCCAAACGCAGCAAGGCAAAGTGGGACTGGAAGACAGAGTCACTGAACTCCTCGCAACACCTAGCAGAGGGCCTTGCCTGCACCACAGGACACAACGAAGAGTGACACACAACCTGAGGCGACGAGGGATGACGAGGCTGAGCGGACGACAAACGGCTCTGCTGGCAAGGAGCACGAGCGTCCGAAGAACGAGCCCGAGCATCCGGAGAGCGAGAGCGAGCAGCGGAGAGCGCGACGGCAGAAACGCTTCCGATGACCAGGACGACGACATCGGATGCATCTGAAGGGCCCTCGACATGTGCTGAACTGGTGGCCACCCTCGAGGCACCGAAAACACCTCCCTCGCGCCCAACGCTTGAAGGCGAGACCACGGCCGAGACCTTCTTCCCAATGTGGAGACGATGGCGCGCGGTCTGGACGGCCGCCCCGACCAACCTGCACCCAACCTTCATCATCACCTAGAGCGGCAGCAGCAGAGAGGCCAACACAGGGCTCCGCGGGGGCCTCCTCAACATGGGGCACATCGTTGCCGAGAGCCGAGCCGGAAACAACACCTTTGGCGCTGTCGTTGTCCACATCATCGCACGGAGCTCAAAGAAGCAGCATCAACAGGAATGAGCACCTCCGCGGAGACCTCGCCGCCCAAAACTGTCGGCGGCAGTGACAAGGATCCGAGGCCCTCAACCAACACGGCAGGGTCGGACCCAAGCTGCATCACATCGACCAGACCGGAGCTACAGTCCATTAGGCAGTTGCGTCATGGAGGCCGAGACCAACCCCACATCTGCTTTGCACGAGCAAGGCTCCGGAAAAGACGACGAGTCCGAGCACATCACACACACACACCGAGCGCAGCGGCAGAACGCAACAGCTGCTCCGGCGGAGTCCCAGGGACAAGCTTGTTGATGTCAGCGAAGCCCGAGCATGGAGGTGGCGGAGGAGCGGCCGCGGACGCAGGAGGTCGGAGCTGGTGGCGCTTCTCCGGAATGGTTGACACGGGAATGAGCTCGTCGACGCTGCCCGGACGCCGAGGTGTCACAAGAACTTCTGCCTGCGGGGTTTTCCATGTTAATATCTTGTGTCATATGTGTTGATAATGCTTTTGTTCACATTATATGGAAGCAAACCCAAGGAATGGAAAATAAAGCCACGTGGTTGGTATGGTCACACCCCCTGTATATATGGAATCAAATCTGTGGCACATCCGTAACTAGGAGCAATGGATGGATTTCCTAACAATGGCTAGAAGATCCAATCGCAGGAAAGTTCTTCTCCCTGAAGAAAGAAGTACCTGCAGGCTGCAGTTCCCTTTCCCAAAAAGGCAAAAACCTTACTCGATGCGATGGTAACATTCAGGAGTAACAACCATCGATGGTCACGGCGGAGTAAACCTGGGCCACATCTCCAGACCAAACATGAAGAACTTTTGGAGACACGTTTTATTATGGAAAAGGAAATGAAGAATAAGGAAAATGAAATAATGCCCAGGTGGTACGGTCTACTCGTGGACGTGCATGCCCAGCCCAGTTCCCTGTTGTCGGTTCAGTGGTCCATATCCATTACCCGCACACCACGACTCACGTAGCCGCGTGAGAACGTCCATCGATCGTGCCCGTTGGGTGTCCGTGGGACGCGGACCTTTGCACGCACGTACGGCCCCACGATCCCGGGTTGCCATGCATCCTCCTCCGTCCCGGTGGTTGCCATGCCGGTACCGCCTATATAATGGAGCAGCATCGCATCCCATCCCATCCCATCCCATCGCATCGTGAGACGAGGAAGAACGAAACAAAGGAAAGTGAGAGATAATTCTGCTGCTAGCTGCGCGCGGATCATGGCGGCAAGACGATCGCGCTGTGGGCCGCTGCCTGCTGCAGCCTCTTGCTCTGCTCGTCGCTCTCGGGTGAGTAGAGTAGTCCTTGTCTATCGCTTAACACTTTGTTGTTACCGCTTGTCGCTAGGTTGATGATATATAGCTGCTACATCGATCCACGTTTGATGCTGAAGTGCCTAGCTAGTTATCGTCCATGCGCTATATATCTTTTCTTCAGTTTGTGTTTCGTTGCTCTGGTAATCTTCTGACATTGGTAGCTGGATGGTTAACTTGTTTTGGTTCTTGCCACATCGATCTGCCATTGCCAACCTCTTTTCTTGAACTAGAATATTTGCCACCGTGATATACCTGGTGCGTGTATGCACGAAACTCAGCAACGTAAATAGTCTGCAAAATTGCTAAATATCGAACGCACATGTGTGTGTCTAATTTCCGTTCTTCAGCTCTGATATCCAATTTGATGTCTAAATTTCGCTCAATCTGTTTCCATGGGTAAACTCTTCGCTGGGCTCTGTTCTTTTCTTATCTTTTTGATTTTGCATCTCCTTGAAGGATAAAAAGGGATTATGCATTTCTAATGAAACCATGAAAACTAATATTCATGTGTAGCTCCAACCAGAAAAAGATAGGAGTATATGTATTACTTGCTGTTTGGACGTCGTTGATTTGTTTTGTTAATTGTCCATTGGTTAGGATGTCCATTAGTATCCTTTTGTCAAATCATATTAACTCGCCTTTTTTCAAAATAAAATAAAATTCATCTAGGAGTAGTTAGTTTCTGTAAGGACACTTAATGGTCTCTTTATTTCCTTGTCAATCTACGACGTCAATGTTTTGTTTCAACTATATTTGGTAATATGTCTGTCGGGGTTATGGAGATGCAATCTAAAGTACAATGCACGTCTTAATTAAATACTAGTATTACCATTGTAGCAAGAATTGCCAAACTCCTACTGCCCGCCTTCCACTTTATACGAACTGATCCTAATCGGACAAAGGTAATGAATCCATGGATGTCACCGATTACCCCCCTTTGCCATGAAATTTGGTAGGGAACCCTTCGGTCGAGTTGGAGCTAAAGTTACCCGCAAATACAAGAGTTGGAACTTATAACTTGAAATAAGAAGCAAATAAATGATCGATTACATCGTGTACATTAGATTCCCTGCTTACTGCCTTTTTCGATAACGAGATTTCGTGCTTACTGTTTGCGTGTCCACGTGGTGCAGGAGTTAATGGAATCGGCGTCAACTACGGCATGCTGGGCAGCAACCTCCCGTCCCGGACAAGGTGGTCGCGCTGTACAAATCCCACAACATCACCGACGTCCGGCTCTTCCACCCGGACATCAACGTCCTCGAGGCTCTCCGCGGCTCGGGCCTCGGCGTCGTCCTCGGCACGCTCAACGAGGAGCTCTCCCCGCTCGCCTCCGATGCCTCCTTCGCTGCGTCCTGGGTCCAGTCCTACGTCCAGCCCTTCGCAGGCACCGTGAGCTTCCGCTACATCAACGCCGGCAACGAGGTCATCCCGGGGGAACTCGCCGCTCTCGTGCTCCCCGCCATGAAGAACCTCGAGGCCGCGCTCCGGGAGGCCGGGATCAACGTGCCGGTCACGACCGCCCTGGCGACGTCCGTGCTGGGGTCTTCGTACCCGCCGTCGCAGGGCGCGTTCTCCGAGGCGGCGCTGCCGACGGTCGGGCCGATCGTCTCCTTCCTGGCTTCGAGGAGCACGCCGCTGCTGGTGAACGTGTACCCGTACTTCGCCTACTCCGCCGACCCGTCGTCGGTGCAGCTCAACTACGCGCTCCTGTCATCGTCGGCCGCCGTTGCCGTGACGGACAACGGGGTGGAGTACGCCAACATGTTCGATGCCATCCTTGACGCGGTGTACGCGGCCGTGGAGAAGGCCGGCGGCGGCGAGAGCCTGGAGCTGGTGGTGTCGGAGACCGGGTGGCCCTCGGGCGGCGGCGGGCAGGCGCCAGCGTGGAGAACGCTGCGGCGTACGTCAACAACCTAGTCCGGCACGTCGGGCGCGGCACGCCGCGACGGCCCGGGAAGGCCGTGGAGACGTACATCTTCGCCATGTTCAACGAGAACCAGAAGCCCGAGGGCGTGGAGCAGAACTTCGGGCTCTTCCAGCCCGACATGAGCGAGGTCTACCACGTCGACTTCTGGGCGGCTTCTTCGTAGATGTGACACTGACATGGCTGGCTGCATGGATCAGGAATATCAAATATGCATATCGATCGTTCTCTAGATAGGAGTTTATATATAGGAGTTAATTAGTACCGGCGTACCGCTGCATACATTGGATTTTCCAGCTTGGTGATTTCGAACTTATGATGATATGTGAAGTCGCGATATAATGTGAAGTCGCGATATATATACTGCATTCCTTACATTATTCGATTTACCTTTTTATACTCGATCCACTTGTTAGTCCGTTTCAGGTTTGAGTAAGGGATGGATCAATGAGGTCAATGTTAAAGAGTGGTGATCAAATTTGAGGCCCAGCCTCTGCGTAAGTTCAAAATCATTAATGGGAGTTTGAGGCCCAACGTCTGCATCATGATGATGCACACAACTTTTATATTGATAAAAAGAGTTAAATGTTTCCATGTATCATATCCAACTTATTACAATCACGGATCAGTCAAAGTGCCTAAACAAGGCTCTTAAACAAAGACTAAACATATTGAAATTCTCTAGTGTGTTGCCAACCACACTGGGACAAGATAGCCCCAATGACTGACATAAACGTGTGCAGTCGGTATCCATAAGAGCCTTTGATTCTCTGGAAGGAGGAAGAACCACATGTGTATGTGTATCCAGTAAGTCGCGCGATGAACAACCAACAAAAAATGAGCACCTCTGTTGTTGTTAAAAACCACATCATTTCGACAATTCCAAATTGACCAAAGAAACGCACAAACGCTAATGCGGATACGAGTTTTAGTTTTCTTATCAATTCCATTAAACCAGTGACCAAACATAATAGCCATAATAGATGGAGGTGAAATATTAAAAGTGAAATGGATCAATCTCCAAATATCACGAACAAAAGGACAACATATAAACAAATGCTCAACAGACTCATCAGGCTGACAAAAAACACATCGTTTACATCCATTCCATCTCCTATCAATAAGATTATCTTTTGTAAGTAGTACCTATCGTTGAAGGAATAACATAAATATTTTAATTTTTAACAGAACATTAAATTTCCAAAGATATGTGCGAAAAAAATGTTTATGCACATTCATACAATCAACATACATCGACTTGACCGTGAACTTCCATTTGGAGTCAAACTTCATATGAAAGTGTCATCCTAGGTTGTTAAAGAAACCCCGTCTCTCCACCAACTCTAACCAAGACGTCCAATTGTTCCCTATCGGTGTCCTTCAAAACTCAATATTAAAAGGATTATTAGCCAACACATGTGCCACTAACACATTTTTGTGGCTCGCAATATTATAGAGAGCGGGGTATTGAATAGCCAGAGGATTATTACCTAGCCACTTAATTATCATCCCAAAACCGAACCCCCAGACCATTGCCGACCAAAAAGGACCCTCGATTAAAAATTCTTGTTTTACCGGCATAATTCTTTTTCAAAAAGGCGAATCAGTTGGTTTCGGTTCAACCTGCGCTAAAGTTTTATCCCTCAAGTATTTGTTACATAACAACTTCTGGCCTCCTGCCAAACCCCTCCTCATGTAAAATGTTATAAGGCCATTTACTTAACAGACATTTATTTTTAATCATACCTCAATTTCCAAATCACCCTGATCTTTAGGGCGACAAATAATGCACGTATCAAATGTAAAAGCTAGTTTCACGTGATGCAACTTTTTGGCTCGTACTGTTGCTACTGTAGTGGAGTATTTACCAGGAGCTCAGGGGACTTGTGTTTTCCCTTTCATCTCGGCCTCACGGGGACAACAGGAGTGTGTACTCGAGGTGTTGGACCCAACCATTCAACCAACCTTCATCACTCATCAGTGGTTATCTTTTAATTGATAGCCCATACCACCGATGGTACGTTTGTTCAGTGGCCTTGACCGGCCTGACGTGAATAACACAGGTCGGTTGGTCCACCTCTGAAAATTAGTCACATAGCACGACCTAGGGCTTGAATGTGTGCCCCCTCAAAATTCAGTTGAAAAGATTTGCGTCAGCAAGTAATTATCTTTTCATCTGAATACCGCTTAGGGGAGTACACTACTCTTAGGAATTTTCGGAATTTTTTCATCTCCACATACTGATCTCGCTCGTCCAAAAGGTTTGGCTCCATACTTTCTATGGACCTATTTAGATGGCGCCCTAGCCAACCCTACCAAATCGGGGCGAGCCAAAATTTTGTCAGACTAATTTGCCGCTGCGAGCTCGCCAACACTGGCGTAGAAAACGAACGAACCAAGCAAATATTTGGCGTGGATTGGAAAAATTGTCGGCGATCCAAACAGGTGCCCAGGCTATCGATCAACGCCAAAAATTTGGTAAGGCGGTTGCCGGCTGTCATCCAAACAAACACTATCTGCTTTGTCAGCTCATGCCACCGTTTTGGTCAACGGGTTGACGGGTAGACCTGTTCGGAGTTGATCTTCGTTAGTGTAGGGAACGGAGCGGGGGAGGACGTGGCGGCTGGTATTGAAGCAAGATCGAGGCATGAAGGAGGCTGGCCGTCGGAGGAATGGGACGAGGAGGACACGGAGTAGAACGAGGCCATACCAGTGAGGAAGGGGATAGGTAGGACTGCATATGGTGCATGACCATGGAGGGAAGGACCGATCTAAGGTTCGGCTTGGGGGAGAGAGGTTAGAGAGACGATTGATATGGGATGAGAGAGAGAGAGAGTGTGTGATATGGAGGCATGTGGCCAGTGGAAGAAAACTCGTAGTCAGACTGTGTAGATATTAGGGATCAGTACGTTAATTGCTGCAAATTAAAAAGGTATTGCAGAAAAGCCGTGGGTCAGCTGAGTGCATGTAACTAGGAGGCACTTCACTCCATAATTTCAGATTCGCGGAGTCGCCGAGGAAGTCACCAGATTTTGGAGTCGAAGAGTTCCTTACCTTCCTTACCTGGTTGAAAATGCCGTCTAATACTCTAACACTAAAACAATAATACAATATCACCAAAATTGCGAGTAAGAGAACTCAAACTCGGGTGGGTGGGAAGAATCATCCCCTCCCCACCAATGGATATGGCTAAGTCTGGGTTTAGGGATTAAGGCCATGGCAGATGACATAAACTACAATGGCTCCTGCCTCCGCCGTTTGCATGAATGCACGACAATTTATTTTCCAAATCGTATTAAAAGAATTTTCTCTATAGGACCTTTATCCTATAATTTTTCTTTATGTTTTTAATGTATTCCAACCAAAGTTTTCAGCGGGAGTATTGGCCTAGCGTCAACGTCCAACCAAATATTGTTCTCTCCTTCCAGAAACAAGTGTCCCTAAATAGATGTATCTGGATTTTTCGGATAGAGGGGGTATCATGTATTTTGTAGGCAAAATCGTGAAAACACGGTTAGAAATGGGGTAAAAACCTTCCTGTGATAAAATGGTTAGGAGGATGATTATACCCCTATCCTATCAGAGTTCAAATCTCAGATTTAACATTGGTGTTTCTCATTTAGGCTAAATATTCTTTAGTTGGAGGCGACATTCCCGTCTGTGGTGACTTTGACAATGTCAAGACCTAATCGCCGAGTCAGTCTTTCGAAGGTGCTAATAAAGATAAGATGTGTGTGCATGCATTCGTAGGGTGAATGTGAACGTGTGACGTGTCTGTGAGCATCTGAGGTGCTAATAAAGATAAGATGTGTGCATGCGTTCGTAGGGTGAATGTGAACGTATGACGTGTCTGTGAGCATCTGCATTATTAATTTATTATACTCTGTTTCGAAAAAAAAGGAATTGGGCGCGCCCGTGGCACACAGACCGTCTCCAACTCTCCATCCATCTCCGCCACGCCTCCGAACCGGCAAACGGACGCACACGGATTTCCCCTATTATAATCGTATTTTTGCCAAATCTGGCCGTTTTCCCGGACTAACAACAGATCTGGCCGCGACTGGAAACTAATTGCAAATCTGGCCCCTCAGTCGGCGCCAACGCAGACGGCGCCGACATCGTGCAGGTCGGCGCCAACCATCCCGAGCGCCGAAGTTCGCAGCCGGGCCCGGCTGAAATCCTACGTGGCATATGTCGGCGCCAACTGAAATGGCGCCGAATCTGTGCGCGCTAACTGAACCCGTCCAGGTGTTCGGCGCCAAGCTCGATGGCGCCGACCTTTAGGTTTTTTAACCGAGTTGACTTACCCCATCCCGCACTCACCCGTCCCCACTCGCCCGTCCCCAACCCATCCTTCGCACCCGTCCCCGCCGCCGCCGGTCGCCGCCGGTGCCCTATCCATTCCCGCCGCCACGCCCCACCACGCACCTCACCTCCCCGCCGTCTCCTTCCCCGCCTCGCCTCCCACCGTCTCCTGCCCCGCCGTCGCCTCCCACCGTGGCCCCGCCTCCGTCGCCGTCGCCGGCCAAGAGCCCGTCGGCGGCCTCTTCTCTGCCGTGAAGGTATAATGCGCGCCGACCCATCCCCGTCTCTCTTCTACCGCAGTCTTTCTTCTCCGATTTTTGAAATGAAGATGTATTGCAATTTTGATGTTGCTCACAATGGCCGTATATGCATCTTGTTTAGCACATTTAGTCATCGAAGTAGTGAGTAGCTACGGTGGAAGCTGGGGATTGTGAGCATCTAATGGTCATCGATCTAGTAGGTAGTAGTTAGTAGTTATATTTGTCATCGATCGAAAGATTGTTCATCGATCTAGTAGGTAGTCATCGAAAATCTAGTAGGTAGCCTTGCTCTAACTACTGGTAAAAGCTGGAACTTTATCTAATGGTCATCGATCTAGTTAGTAGTTATATTTGTTGGTATCGAATTAATTTGTTATTGAGAGCTTCCGGATTTAGATAAATCATTATCTAATGGTAGAGGTATATTTTGTTTCCGATTATAGATGGCCTACACAAAGATTGTTCATGTTCATCACGGAGGCCGTGTTGTGTCCTCTAGCTGCGGTGTTGAGTTTGTGGATATGACGAGTAAAGTATTGTTCTTCCCGCATAGTCCAACTTTGCGTGAGCTTGTTGTGAAGATCGAAACGGCGTTGGGTTGGTTAGGCACTGCTGTTGGTTTGGAAGGAAGATACGATGCCGGTGGCTGTAGGTCTTATACTCAGATGATACCCATCCGAGACAACGAAGGGTGGGAGTTGTACAAAGAGCTTGTTGAGAACTCTCAAATCAAGTCAATTGTTGTCGTTGCCGTGAAGGTTGACATCAACAGTCGTACCGTAGTTCTCCCTGATTTGAACAAGCATCCAACGGTTGTTAAAGAAAACAATGATGACCGTAGTGAGCATGATTCGGGTCCAAGCCAGCCTCCCTTGTGGGAGAAGGAGAGTGTTGACCATCGAGTTAAAGTGGAGTTGCTTAGGGAGCAGAAACTAAAGGGTGCAGCACCACCTGCAACTCGTGTTGTGTCCTCTAGTATGCCTAGTAGAGAAGAGATCATTGAGGAGAAACCCAATGTTGCACACTTGGAGGCGGTGAATGACGAGTTTGTTGGTGTCTCTCCAATCGACATTCCAGCACCACCGTTTGTACCTCAGGTGGCATCCTCTGAACTTGATGGAGACCCATATACTTTCGAAGATCACAATCCCGAAGACGAGGGTTATGATCAGGCTTATGCGGCTGACTCTGATGAGGATCGTGAGGAGCCCCAGTGGTCCGTGGACGAGACAGATGCGTTCGTCAAGGTATGGGGCAGACATCCTAGTATTCATGAGTTCAAGGATGTTAGGGAGGCTCACCTAGCCGTTTCCGACTCGAACCTGCGGGAATATGGCCCAGAGCCTCCTAAACCCATCATCCAGGATGGGGATGGAGAAATCCAACGGCCTAGGGCAAGGCCTTTGATATATGCGGGTCTAAAATTCAAGGGTCTATTGGAGATGCAGATCTGGCTGCAGGAGTACGCCGTTAGGCATCATCGGCAGTACATTGTGTTCAAGTCTAACCAGAAAGAGCGATATGTTGTGATGTGCGATGACAAAAAGTGTGGGTGGAAGGTGAGAGCAAGGAAGACTCCTCAAGGTTGGTGGAAGATAAGTAGCTACGATGGCCCACACACATGCGGCGACAAGGTCCTTGCCAACAAGGCCCCTGGCGAGAAGGTTGTCCGGCGCACACACCGGCAACTGACATCTACTTTTATTGCTCACCGGTGCGCCGAAGCCATCAAAGCTACGCCTACCCTCTCAGCGGCCTCTTTGATGAAGTTTATACATCTCATCTTTGATTATCGTGTCACGTATGGGAAGGCGTGGAGAGCTAAGCAGATGGCTATGAAGATGGCCTACGGGGATTGGGAGGAAGCCTATGGAAGGCTACCAAAGATGTTGGCGGCTATGGCCCATCGCAACCCTGGAATGACAAACGTTGTGCAACCGCATCCAACTTATACTCGCACGGTTGAAGACGTCAAATACCCAGTGTTTGGACGAGCGTTTTGGTGCTTCCGCCCTTGTGTCGAAGCATTCAAGCATTGTCGTCCATTTCTTTCCGTGGACGGCACCTTTTTGACAGGGAAGTTTAAGGGCTCCCTTCTTGTTGCTATCTCTTGCGACGCGGACAACCGTTTGGTCCCCCTTGCCTTTGCTCTGGTCACGGGGGAGGACACGAACAACTGGAGTTGGTTCATGCACTTGTTGAGGACTAAGGTAGTTGGCAGGGATAGGGTTGTTTGTTTGATATCTGATCGCCATCAGGCATACTGAATGCCGTGAAGGATGAAATACCTGGGCATCCCCTTGTGAAGCACCGGTGGTGCATGAGGCATTTCGCGGCTAATTTCTACCGTGCTTGCCGTAACCGGGAAATGGCTGAGTATCTTCGTAGGCTTTCCATGGTGTTTGAGGAGGATGTGTTTGACCGGATGTACGCAGAGTTGTATGGCTTGACGAATGCGAAGGGTAAGGCTTTCCTTACGGAGCATTTGCCACAAAAAATGTTGTGGTCCCAAGCATTCGATGAGGATGGGGTTCGGCACGGTCACATGACAAGTAACATGGCCGAGGTATTCAATAAAGTTTTAAAGGGTATCCGTGCGTTACCGGTTAGCGCCATAGCAGCGTTTACCTTTGACAAGTGCAACGAGTACTGGGTTACGAGGAGGGACGAGATAGAAGTCCTTGTGAATGACGGTAAGAAGTGGCCAAAGACCGTGGAAGAAGAACTTGATTATCAGGAAAAGAAGTCAGAGACCCAAACGTGGATATGTTTCGACAAGGAGGTGTGGAAGTACGAGGTTTGTGAACAAGGAGGTACCAACGTTGGCGGTGAGCAATTCGGTGGCCGCAAATATGTTGTTGTCCTAGCCTCTGCGTCTTGCACTTGCCAGATGCCGTTACAGATCCATCTACTGTGCTCACATATAATAACAGCGTCACGTGCTAGGGCAGTAGACCCAACTAGCTTGTCGTGTTTGTCCCGGTTCTACAAACTGGAGGCGGTTCGAGGCACATGGGCTGGTAGATTCGAGCCTTATCTAGACATGGCACAATGGCCTGAATACACCGGCCCGGTGTATTTACCGGATTTAAAACTCATGGTCAAGACGAAAGGGCGACGGCAGACCAAGAGGTTCAAGATGGACATGGACCGCGCACAGGGGAGCACACACTCCAAGAGACCGCGTGCAAATGATTATTTCGTGGAGGACACCGTCAAGAACCGTTGCTCCGTATGCGGCGAGGAAGGTCACAAGAACACGAAAAGGTTGAGCTGCGAGGACCGAAAAAAGAAAATAGCTGCCGAGGAAGCAGCGGCTGAAGCTGCAGCCGCGGCAGCCGCTAGTAACCCTTCGTCAAGCGTACGTGGAAGTAAGCGTCCACGAGGAACTAGACATTACAGAGGTGCTAGACGCCATCCCGATGCAATTGGGAAGTTAGCTGAAGCAATAAAACGTAGTAGCAAGGTTATATTTTCTTTACTATATGTTACACATATAATTTATGTTAGCATATTTTTTGCATTTATTGTGTTGATACTTTTCATTGCAATATTACTCACTTTGGCTTGTCTTTACATTGCAGAATGGAGGGTCGGCACCATCTTCTTGATGTTGGGTACGATAAGGATCACCGAGGTTGGAAGATTTCCATAGGCGTGGAGGTATGTACATAATGATGAAGTCAATTTGTTTTGTTGCCAAATGATTACTAACTTGTGTGCTATATAAAATGTTTTGCAGGAAATGAAGCATCTTCGCATACGTGGCCATAAGTTGCAGCATGATGCAATGAAGTATTCAGATAGGTACACTGAGTACATTGAGAGGGCAAAGTTGCTTCCCTTTGTGACCATGGCGAGGCGTGGGCTTCCAATCTACAATAGCTGCGCCCTCACGGCACTAGTTGACAGGTGGCACGTGGAGACTCACACTTTCCACCTTCCGTGTGGAGAGATGACTGTCACTCTAGAGGACTGGGCCATGATCACCGGTTTGCCTCTCGATGGGAACCCCGTCACTGGAAAGATAGAGGCACATAAATTCAGGGACATGGTTGAGCAGCTTCTTGGAGTAAGACCACCTGACAAAGTTGAAGGGCAAAAGGGTAGCAAGACTGGAGGGTTGAAGACCACTTGGTTGCAAACCCATTTCCGTGAGCTTCCGGAGGGTGCTGACGACGTCACCGTACAAAGGTTGTATCTCTATACTAATTTTCCGTTGCCCACCTTTTTGTTATGTGCTTTTATTTCCATTTCGCCGTCTGATTCGAGTCTTTTTTTTATAGGTATGCTCGGGCATACATCATGTGGATCTTTGGGAAAGTGCTATTTCCAGACTCTGGGGGCAGCGACGTGTCTTGGATGTATTTGCCTCTACTCCGTGACTGGGACGAGGCTGGGAGGTACAGCTGGGGCTCGGCCTCACTGGCTTACTTGTACCGGCAGCTGGATGAGGCATGCAGAAGGAGCAAGAATACATCAAACATGGGTGGTTGCGTGCTTGGGTTACAGGTATGGATGTGGGAGAGGCTTCCTGTAGGGCGCCCCCCTACGAGGGCACTTCGTGCTTGGCCACATGCTAATCCCGGCATGGCTCCCACCGTCGCGCACAAGTATGAGGATTCTGCGACCAATTGGGGCCCCTCCGAGAATCTGTATATGCAATACACCGATGAGATTGACTCTTTGCTTCCTAGCCACGTGAGTGCTGCACAATACATTCGTTCCTTAATCATTTCGTTTTGCTTCACTTATGTTCTCAAATGTTTGATAATATTTTTGCTCACTTGCATCACAGGTTACGTGGAGGCCCTACGCCGAGGTTGTTGATGATCCCTCGTTCAACTTAAACGAGATGTGCACTCGTGACAAGGAGATGTGGACTTTGAGGTGCCCACTGATTTGTTTCTATGCCGTTGAGTACCATCTTCCACACAGAGTAGCCAAGCAGTTTGGGAAGCTCCAGCACTGCCCCCCAGAGTCCTTCTCCACGTCCTCTGCGCTTCACGAGTAAGATCTCGAAGCACCATATTGTTGTCTATGTCTTTTCATACATGATTGCTGACCCTTTTCTCTACGTTCTTTGTTAGCCTTGACAGGAGCAAAAACAAGAAGATTACTGACTGGGAACATGAGCATCGAGAGTACATAGCTGAATGGCATCAACGCAAGGGTCCTCACATCGATCCCACGCCGCACAATGCACTCGCGTTTGACAGGTATCTTGCTTGGCTGAATGGTGCAACCCGGCTTCATCTACGGAAGACTTGGACCGAGCAAGATATATTGGACTCGACATCAGACTCGGCGATGATACCATCCAGTATGATTATACCCAGCGGACAGGAAAGCGCGTGGACCAGGGCCCTGTGCGAGACCGTGTGGTAAGAATCTAGTGCCACACATTTCCAACATGAACTACTTGCAAACTGAAAACTACACTAATTTTCTGATGTGTTCTGCAGGCCCATGAGCTTTTAAGAGGAATTACCGAAGCTGAAACAGCTCTCCAAGTTACACCGGGCAGCAAAGGTGAAGCATCCACACTGCGTGCAAGTCTACAGGTTAACACTTAAAGCTTTTAGTTCACAATGGGAATAAATACGATGAGTTTCAAGACTAAATTGTTGTTTACTCTTTGTTGTTGCAGAAACTGGTGAAGCGTTCCCGTAAGTTGGTCGGTAGGCTTGCATGCCGTGATCCTACCGAAGACTTGGATGAGGTGCAACCTAGTAGCCGTGAAAAATCTGCATCATCTGAATGGGACCTAGATGTGGAGGACTTATATGATGACCAGACGGTGTTGTCGCAGGTAATGTTCTTGCCCTATTTTAGTTTGCATTGCTATAATTTCCCCTCTGATTGTTATGCTGTTATTCCCGCAAATACAACCTTTAAAAGAACTCGTGATTTAGTTGTTATTTCATTGAACTATACTATTATAGAAATGCAAACTACATTGTTGGCAGTGTGGAAATTTTCTGTGTTAAGTTAAAGAAAATGCCCAACATTCATTATTTTATTGGATTTCGATTCTATTTGGAGTTGTTTCTAATGATGCTATTAGTTGCATTTTTTTGTTTTTGATATGGTTCTTTATATGTTTGGTAAGTGACATATGCATTCTGTTTGTTCCTTGACAGTTATGTGCATACTGCTTATCTTCAATATGAACATGCTAACTACAAACCAATTACAAACCAGGTTTTAGTTCACAGCAACATACATATAAATCACTAGATGTTATTTTCGCAGGTGAGGGGTGCACCGCAACCTAGTCAGATGAGCCCAGGTCCCAGCCAGCAAGGCAGGCGCAAGCAGAAGCGCCAGCAGCCCCGTGCCCCTTCAGACCGGTCAACAAATGCTCCGTAGGGGATCTCGTAACCGCAAGCCAAACGTTCAGAGCACCCCTGGTACCGATGCGCTAGGAAAAAGAAAGGGACGCAAATAATGTCGCCGACATGTTCGCAAGTGTTTCTTTTAGTTATGAGATTGTTGCTTCCTTATGTTTCGGACCATCCGTGTTAGTTTGAGAACTATGGTTTGTGAATTCTGTGTGTGATGCTTTTGTGAACAAATCTGGTATGGATTGTGAGATCTACATGTGCTATTTGTGAGAATTTGGTATATATTGTTGTCACTTTGCATGTTACAGGAAATGACTACAAAATAAGGGGAGACTCTGCCAAAAAATTTCTTGAACAAATTAGACCAGGAGAGTCCAGTACCCAAATTGAACACTGGATTTCAACAAAACCAGAGAGTCCAGTACCGAAAATGTTTGGGCCCTTAGGTCGGCGCCAATGCTGATGGCGCCGACATTCTACAGGTCGGCGCCAACTGCGATGGAGCCGACCTCTGGAGCGAGACGTGCCCAGTTTTCGGCGCCAGAGGCATTTTCGCCGAACTTCATAACGTCGGCTCCAAGGAAAATGGCGCCGACCTCTGAACTGAAATTTTCAACAAAACCAGAGAGTCCAGTACCGAAATTGTTTGGGCCCTTAGGTCGGCGCCAATGCAGATGGCGCCGACGTTCTACAGGTCGGCGCCAACTTCGATGGAGCCGACCTCTGAGCGAGACGTCCAGTTTTCGGCGCCAGAGGCATTTTCGCCGAACTTCATAACGTCGGCTCCAAGGCAAATGGCGCCGACCTCTCGAACTAGAAATTTTCAACAAAACCAGAGAGTCCAGTACCGAAATTGTTTGGGCCCTATGGTCGGCGCCAATGCAGATGGAGCCGACATTCTGCAGGTCGGCGCCAACTGCGATGGAGCCGACCTCTTGAGGCGAGACGTGTCCAGTTTTCGGCGCCAAAGTCAAACTTCGCCGAACTTCATAACTTCGGCGCCAATTCAAATGGCGCCGACCTTTGGAACTCTGAATTTCCACCAAACCAGACAGTCCAGTACGCAAATTGTTTGGATCCTTAGGGCAAATTGTACTTAAGTTGAATGATTGAATTGCTGCAGATGTTTCTCACAGTTCCGTCGTAGCAGACAACTACGTCTCGCAAGATGGCCATTAGATTCTTGAACAGAGTTCCTGGTTCTGTCAAGCCTCTTGAGGAGCAGACAATAGTCTCTCTTGCAGATATAGCATGTAACAGCTCTTCATAAGGATTGAGACCATGGAAATATGAACTTTGCACAAGGCCATAAGCCTCTGGAGGATGCTGAACTTCATTTCCAATTGGTGGGTGTCTATTCACAAAATTTGAGAAACAATCCTCCACTAGTCGGCTTGAGTAGAACTTTCCCTCACGGTAGAGCTGCAGACCCACAATTGGGTGGAAGCTATACAGAACGTACACCCACTCGCAAATAGTACTCCCACTCGCAAATAGTAAACCCACTAGCACATAGTAAACCCATATTAATTTTACTTCAGTTCCGTCCGCTGCGTCCGGCTTTGTCAATAAATAGCGGTCCATGGCTCTGTGTATTTCATTCGAATCAACCACACTCACCCATTCAGATAGACAGAAACACAATGGCCGGTGCCGGAACCTCTTCAGGGAAAGGGAAAGAGCCGCCATGGAACTTGTAGGTCCTCGTAGTGGCTCATTCATGCCACCGGACATGCCACCAAGAGAAGAGCTACATGGTCATGTGCCGTGGATCATCAAGTGCGGTTGCGGTGTGGAGTGCTGCTACACGGCAGATGCTGAGAAGATCAGAAGTGATGGATATGGTGGAAGCTGGGGATTTGTCTGCGGCCACACGACGGGTCCCGCACCATCTTTTGTAAGAGTTCATTCGATTTACATATTTACTAAATAAAAACATGTGGGTACTAAGTTTTGTACTCTCGAACAGGAAGGAGCTCGTTGTAGAAAGAAATACTTTTTCGAATCCGACAGGCAGTATGAAGTGTATTGGTATGGAGAAACATATGTAGAGAACCAGGAGGCCAAAAAACTAGAGGAGAAGAGGAAAAAAGAACACAGAGAGTGTTACCAAAAACAATTTGAAGCATGGGCTGCTCAAAAGATGGCCAACCGAAGAAACCGTTAGAACTCTTGTTTCGTATATGCGAAACAATTTTAATTCCTTATAATCTGTATTTCATTCCAAAAGGAGCTCTTGTATCGTATATTTGAAGAGGGTCGATGGTAAACATTGCCCGAGCACCATCATTGTAATGTTTGCTTTTGTAACAAATAAGTGTAATTGTCTGTCATTTATCCACGAGGTTGTCCTATTTATGCAATGCCAAACAAATATCCAACATATAATTTGACATTAAGGTCCACACGAACTACATAAAACATCCAACAGAGTACTCAACATTACAATAAAATATAACGATCTAAAATATAACATCTTGGTTCAACATAAAGTTCATCATGTCAAACAAAAACCACAACATGATTAGAAGACAACCTCGCAGATTCAACCACAAATGCTTATGGATTCCAACTCTTGAAATAGCCCGCGTTGTATTTCTTCAAGAATTCCTTACTTGCATTCAGCTCATTTTCTTCCCTTTCCCGTGCTTGTTCTTCCTTCCTTCTCTTGGCTTGTACCTCCTCTCTTTCCGGTCCTTCTCTAATTCCTCCTCCAAGAGTTTTCTCTTCACAACTTCTTCAGCTTGCTTCCTCTTGCGCTCCCTTTTCCAAATCTCATTTTCTTGCCTTTGTTCTTCATCAAAAACCTTCCATGACTCTTCCAAAGTGTCGGGACCATAAAGGGGACACCACCGTGTCATGTCTTGGCAATGCTCACACCAAACCAGTGGAGGAGCCTTGGGTGTGGTTTCGTCTAGTTTCCATAGCGCCGGTGGAGTTGGAGGTGGACGCACAAGACGTGTCCAAGTCTCAGCCGGCCATGGGCCCTTATGCATCCACACATATGGTGAAAGAAGGTAGTCATCATACACCTCAGGCCCATCAATCCATTGGAAAAAGTAGCATGTACAATATTGCTGTCAGTTTTGTAAGCAAATAGGACATCAGATACAAATACATGTCAAATTCATAGTTGCTAAATAAAGAAATAAGAATACTCACGCGACGATCGCTGCACATGTAGAACGCACGACCGGCAGTAGCGGCGTGCATAGATTGTGAGATTTGACAAGCCTTTCCGCAAGGACAATTCGGAACCGGGTACATTGGTGGCACCGGAGCATCTTTGCATGATACATTGGGATACTTGCCTTTGGTTCTTTCTACTATCTTCATCTTACGTGCAACCTCTTTGTAAATGTCAGGGGAATCTAGCAAACCAAAAATAAAACATAAGAAACTATATGGGAGAGCCTAAAAGTCCACAAAGTTAGCCACCATGTACATATATGCAAGAAAAATGAAATATAACAAACTATACAAACCTCCACATGCATATGTGGTAAAACAATATATTCTACAACCACTTACATACATATATAATTAAACTAACCACACCCAAACAATATATTCTACAACATATATATTCGAAATATAAAAATACCCACCTCATAAAATTCTAAAAGAACTTACATGTTTCCAACAAAAGAACTAACCACAAATCAATACACACATAGTTAACTACTTCAACAAAAATTGCACCAAAATTATAGGTCCTAGACATTCGAACCAAAATGACATGAAATTTCATAATAAAATGGATGGAAGAGGATGGAAAGAAGGAGATTTGAGAGAGAATACCTCCAAGAAGAGTTGCCATGGTCTAATTTGAAGAAATCCACAAGTTTTAAGTGGATTTGAAGTTTGGGGCGGAATACAGAGAGAGAGAGTGCTTGGGGGCGGCTGTGGGGGAGGAATGAAGTGGGGGGGAGAGGCAAGAAAACGACTAGGGTTTAATCTGCTAGGTCGGCGCCATCGCGACTGGCGCCGAACAGCTCGATCTGGGTTCAGTTAGCGAAGGGAGTTCGACGCCAATGCCTCTGGCGCCGACATGCCACGTAGGATTTCCGCTGGGCCCGGCAGCAAACTTCGGCGAGCCGCTCCGCTGGCGCCGACCTGCACGATGTCGGCGCCGTCTGCGTTGGCGCCGACCTGAGGGGCCAGATTTGCAATTGGTTGCAGTCGCGGCCAGATCTGTTGTTGCTCCAGGAAAACGGCCAGATTTGGCAAAAAATACATCATAATCAGCCTCTTCCACCCTCCCCCCCCCCCCCCCGGCCCGCTCCGGCCGCGAAACCAACGACGGCACCCAAACCCGAACCGCCCGCGTCTCGATCGCTTTCCCCGCGGCGCCCCTCTCTGTCTCGCCCCTTTACCCGCCCGCCCACCACCGTCCTAGCGGCGAGCTCGATCGAACCAGCGTCGTTGGGGTCTCTCGGATCGCCTCCGGTCCTCGCTGCCGGGATTTCTGGGACGCGGAGGCGGGCCCGTTCGCTTTTGCCCTGCCGCGGGTCCCCGAGGGTGATATCTAGGGGCCGAGGGCGGAAAGCTCCGGCCTTGGCGGCCAGCGGGACTCCAGGTTCGTCCATGGCGGAGAGGCGGCCCAGCTACAGGGACGGGGACAGGGCGGCGGCAGGCGAGCCCGGCAGGTACTGGAGGCCGCCGCGCTCGCAAACTCACGGTGCGTCTCCTGATCCGTCCTCCTCTAATTCGCGGTCTCTGTCGGTTTATGCTACTTCGCGTGCCGTCCGTTTGGATGGGTCGCGTCGTTTTCCCCTTTCCTGTGTTGGAAATCTAGAGCGCGCAGCGGAGTAAATATGTCCGGTTTAATCCCCACTCCCACGAGCCACGATCCATCTGTTCCTGGCAATGTCGAGACGCGGTAGTACCTATCTTTTTGGGTAAAGTTGGGTCGTCAAGCAGTAACATCACTTCTTTTGTGCCAACCAAGTACATACATTCTTCCCTTGGAGGATGCACCGATTCTACTAGGAAAGTGACATTCGTGGATAGTTTATTTTAGCTTGCCTTTAATGTGTCTAATATGAAATTGTTTTAAGAAATCACATATAGCTGTTAATGTTTGGGTGTATGGCCGCTGATATTTTTATGCATCCATTGGCTATTGACACGTATATTTAAAGGCTCTGGTAGTAATTTTGGTCTGGAATGTGAAGCTATCCAGATCATTTTACATGTGTGATCATTACATTTTCAACGGAGCTCTGATCTTGAATGCCAAATGTTAAGAAGGATTTTTCTTACCTGATTAATAAGGATTATCAGTGTGTGCGGTTTTGCTAGAATGCTGATATGATATCATATTTTTTTTCTAAAAATGAACGTTTATGTTTCAGTAATACTAAATAACAGCTCAATATTTTAAGCCATGTAAATAGACAGGGGTCAACCCCATATCTTCACATCACGTGCTCTCCTAGGGCTCAAGTAGGAATTGAATACGATGTTCAAAGGTACCTTTGTTTTAAGCTATTTGGCATCCTAATCCTGTCATGTTTATGGAAGTTTTTATTTCCTGTGGCATATCAAAATTTCTGAAGATGTGAACATTACACATTCTCATGGAACTAAGCTGAACCTGTACCCTGAGAGAGTTGCCAGTACTAAATTTTGTTGTCATGTGATCTTGTTAATTGACATCCCAAATCTGCATGGGTTCGTGTTGGTCTATTGACATTTAAGGAGAAGTACCTTGGCTATTTAAATTTATGTCCATAAACTTCTACATGGTATTTTCGTGAACTTCTAAATGGTTCCTCCTTTTATCATTTTTTTTCCGCTCTATTTCGTTGTGGTTTTCTGGTCAGTGTTCATGCGTCCCATTATTCTGTACATCAAAGATTAGCTGTGTATATACTCATAAAGAATGGTTTGTGTTTTGACTTTCAGGGGGTGGAAGTGTCTCTGTACCACTGTGGGAGAGGAAATTTTGCACCGATGCTTGTTCTATCCCCTGGGCTAAGCTGTGCGAGACCAAGAAATTGATGTCGATGTACACAAATGTTGTTGACTGGGATGATTCAGCTGGGTTCGAAGCTTTCAGAGATGCAAAGGACCGTTTCTATGCGGTATATCACGGTCAACCCTGTGACATCCCTTTGCCTGACCCAGAAATGTATATTGATGTGGTCAACCCAGATGAATATCTTGATCCTGAACTGGTTGTTGATCTGGAGAGGTCACGGCGCTCTGTTCCCAGAAGGGACAGCACTGCCCCAAATGGCTGGGACTCCTTTATCTTCACTGACAAGCCAGTTCCGGCCACAGGATGGGGTGATGGGGAAACAACCAACACCCTTGGTAAGCAATTATCTGTGAACTGGGATAATTATGTAGAACAGCCCTTCGAAGCAAATTACAAGGAAAGCTCGGCGAACTGGGATAATTATGCTAGTCAACCTGCTGAAACATTTGCTCAGCAAAGCACAGGAAATTGGGACATGTATGTGGAGCAGCAGGGTCCAACAAGCAGCTGGGGGGCGCCAGTCATGCCCGGCACATCCAATTGGGACATGAATTGCAACCCCCAGCATGCATGGAATGACTACGGCTGGGGCTCTCCAGCTGTTCAGGCAGATTCATGGGGCAACCAAAAAGAGAGCTACTGCGTGCCTGACAGCCAGGCTCAAGGCAGCTCGTATGGACACGGGAGAAGGAGGAACAACGAGTCGGGCAGAAGGAACAGCAGGAACAGAGATAGAGGCGGCCCCATCAGCTCGAAGGCCATGAAATCAAAGTACCAGGCGGACGAGCATAGCGGCGCAAATAACGGCTGGAGGCACTGCCGAGTAAGGGATAGCATGCACTACTCTTATGAGCAGCCTGGCTACGCCAACCAGTCACTAGCGATGTGAGAATAAGGAAGACGCTCGCCCCTTGTTGGCCGCATTAGAGGTGCCATTTTGTTTTAGTAAATGTGGACATCTTGAGATCTTGCCAGCCAAGGACCTGTAGGTTATGTGATGTTCCGGTAGATAGTAACGGTTTTTGTCACGCCTTGTGTAAATATGTTTTGAGCTCCGTTGTTGTGTCTATTGGCTGTATTGCAGTGTTGATGTTGTTCTCGGATGCCAGGAATAACAGAAAGATCTCGTGTTAAGATTGGTTAATGCCAGCAACTCCTAGTTTCTGTTTGCTGTGTTATCAAGTAAATAGGCCTGGGAGACGCGTAATATGAAACATTATTCAGAGTATCAGACCGGTGAAATAGTTCCGGGGCTTGAAACCAGCAGGTTAATGAAGTCTATTTGATAGGGAAAGCTATCTCCCTCACGCGAAATAAACGAACATACAACTTTTGTGACAAAAGCCAATGGAGAAACTTGGCTCTGGTAAAGAATTTGATCCTATCATTGCAAAAGTTGAATGAGCATGTTGCATAAGAAGGAATTAGCACACAAGTACTTAAACCCAACATGGATAACAGATATGCAAGGTCACTGAAGAGAACAGATTACTCTAGATTTGATATCCTGCAAGTGCAAATCCGCAGACAGAATGTCTATGCAAACTACCACCACCCCCAGCTTGGATCGTCTCATCTCAGCCTGACGAATTACTTCTCCAGCAACTGAGAGTCTCCTCGGTGTCTAGACCTTTAGCACAAGGCCAATTGGACTGTGGTCGCTGTTTGTTACATCCGGAAGAATGTATGAATCATGTACCCTGCCAATGATGGATCCTGACGCGAGAAAGTAATCCAATCGCCAACCTGTTAAATGAGCAACAGCATAAGCGTGCATTTTGACCAACCAAGGAGAAAGCTTTCAAGACCTTTGTTTTTTGGAAATTAGATATAGGGTTTCTTCTCTTTGCGAAAAAATATGGCTGTAACTTGACCATACTTTTATCTCAATTATACAACTTGATTTTAGACTATTTGGGTAAATTATCCTAGGAAGATATATCTGCAATTCTGGAGTGTAAAGCATTGGTATAAGCTTCATGCTGTAACAATTGTAATCTAAAAGCAAAGAGAAGTATCTCTCACTCAAGGGTGATTGCATGAATAGTTAATTTCATCTCACATATGCTAAGATTTTCCAGACATGGACGCAATGGTAAATATTTGGCACCAGGTAACAGAAATCAGAAAGCAAATGCCACACTATAACATTTATGTAATTAATTAATCTGGTATCCACTAATGTTAGTGATGTACCTTTGTTGTTGCGTCGCTGGTTTTCACCCCAGAAGGTGTAGCCCACAGCTTTGGGATGCTGCTTTCTGAAGGTATCGACGAAGCCTCTCATGGTGAAGTTTATATCAAATGATTCCCTCTCTTCAATGGTGAAGCCTGCATCGTCGGTTTTCAACTGAAAAACAGTGATGAGTAAGAAATTGTCCAGCTACAGGCTACATCGATGTACTACTGAAATAAGAAAGGAATTTGTGCACTGATAATGATATGATATTTTCGGAATAACCTAAGCTGTCTGTTTTGTTCTCGGGAGATATAAATGTAATGCAAACAGAAACTCTTCACATTTGTTGATTAGTTTTAAAAGTGTTGGGAATTAAAGTAAACTACGGATAACACACTCGATACTGAACTACGGATGACATATAAGTATGTTTAAGATTATCTTTTGATGTCGGATTGGGGCAGTACTTTCTTTGGTAGTGACCACTGACCATTAACTAACCATTCATTTTTACTGAAAAAGATTATTTCTCTAGATCCTCCTACAGAAATTTAGCAGTGGATTGGTCATGGACTTAGTTTAGAGCATACATGTTCTCATCTGATCCTTAAAGCATTGCAAGTTAGCAACTACCAGTGTTGCTTCTAAAATACTATATATGTTCGCAAAATCCATACGTATCACGTATACACCTACACCTGGGCCGTTTTCTACTTTATGTTTACCTTCATGGCTTCAAGTCTGTTGAGAAATAAGGAAAACCATATATGCTCAAACAGAGTTATGTTCCATATCATAGAAAAAGGGTAGAGTTTTTTTTTTTTTTTTTTTTTTTGCGAAACACAGTACAACGCAAGCGCTCATATACACGCGCACACACTCACCCCTATGAACGCACACACGCACACCCTACCCCTATGAGCACCTCCGAGAGACTGAGTCGGCGGGTTGAGTCTTGAGATTGACGAAGTCACCACGGGCGCCTCGCTGTCGACGGGAACGTCGCCTCCCACTGAAGAATATTCCGCCTTAAATGAGAAACACCAGCGTCAAACCTGGGGTTTGAACTCTGGTGGGCTAGGGGTACAACCACCCAACTAACCATCTTGCCACAGGCAAGTTCTCGAAAAAGGGTAGAGTATGGAAGAAATTTCATAACGTGGCAGTTCCGCAGCTGTTTTTCATATCTACAGCTCTACCAGCATCAAACCATCAACACATACCTCTAGGGAGTTGAAACGTGAAAATATCCCAGATTTAATAACTGATAATGTGTGAACTAGCATACAGGTGGTGTATAGATTTGTAACCATGACAAAGCTTTTGCCTTCGTTGAAAAAAAAAACCATGACAAGGGCAATGCAAATATGCCAGAGCTTATAAACATAAGGTAGAGCTTTTCAACAAGTAGTTAAGTAAATGAAAGAAAACTTACTGGAGGATTGTGAATGTCTATTTCCTGACGAGCAATGTTAAGATCACCAGCAACAATTACTGGTTTGAAACTTTCCAGTTTCTACAGACCAAAAGGTAACATTAGTTTACATTGCAAATCTACCTTTGAAAGATCACATTATGGAGATATGATCAAATATTATGATAAATTGCAGGTAAGAACTAAACAATATCCCTCAAGTGAACTCAGAACAACATATAATACAAAGTGAATATGCATTACAGGATCTAGTAAGTCAAAACAAAACTAAGACCGGAAAGCTAGCTAAGCAAACGTACTTCTACAAAGTCGCTGAAACATGGATCCCAATCATCAACCCTGTACATCTGAAGATAAAGATTCAAACAAATAATATTAGATAGAAGCAATGACAGTACAACAAAATGCTGCAGTATAATAATGAAAAGGAACATCAGTCTTACCAGTCTACGTAAACCACGGCCAGAATTTGGGACATAAGCATTGACCAAGTAAAAGTTATCAAACTCCAAAGTGATTACCCTGCCCTCCTGATCATGCTCTGCTGTGCCAATTCCGTATTGGACAGAAATTGGTTTTACCTATGGAACCACAAACCAAAACCATGTTATGACCGACCTTGCACCAACTGATATGGTATGCCAAAAAAAATCTATTAAAGTAAGCATGCAGAATGAAACGAGTCTTGAGCATTAATCAAAAAATACCATACCCTCGAGATCACTCCAGTCCCTGAATAGTCAAGCCTTGCAACACTGCATGACCAATAGCTATAATCATACCCTGGAATCAGGTTCTTGAAATCTTTAACATCACCCTCCTGAAAAAGGAACGAAAACACAGTCATGGCAATGAAAGACCAGCAATCCTCCATTATCATGTGATGATTTCTAGGTTCCATGCGCATTGAAGCAACCCACGACCTATGAAAAGATGATACGGACTGCTGTAAGCTAATGGTGTACTGGTGGAAACGACAGAACTCACCTTCAAATGTGTCTCCTGAAGGCACAATACATCAAAATTCTCCCTCTGAGCCAAAGCAGAAAATGAATGCACAACATTTCTCAGCCCATTGACATTATAGGACAGAATCTTCATATGCGCGGTGTCGTCGCCCAGCGGCTGAGGCCTCATGGTCCTTGGATTGTACGCGACCCATCCTGGTGACTTCTTACTGTGGGCAAGTTTAGTCCAAGGCTCCTGCCTGCTCGCCATCTTTGCCTGACTCCAAAAACTGTGTATTCAGCCGTCAGTACAAAACAAGACTTGAACAAGAATGCCCAAATTTCTTCACTAAATTGCCGCATCAAGCGAAAGCAAATTCAATTTTCAACCGTATGATTCTTCCAGAACACGAGCAGAATGTTAGTTATGCAGGATTGCAGGTGACAGTTGATCATAGAAGCAAATTTTTAATTAAAAAAGAAACAGGCTATACTCATGTGCAAGAATGAGTATTACTCAAAGAAGATCTTCTGCCTTACAAGATTCTGACCAAAAGTACCATCTAATCCCGGTAAATAAATAGGAGACTATCCATAAACAATAATTTACAGCTAGAATACACCAAATGTAATCGGCTGCTTTTTCATCAGTTCCAAATAAGAACACTGCATGTCTGCATGAACGAAACTAAGCCTTGTAAAGAGGGGCTTTGGTTGGAGGAGGTAAACCCTAAGTGAGGAGTTTCGTCAGCAAATCGGTTCCCAAACCCCCGATACAAAATTCCCACGATTCCACTGTCCACACCCCTCTGCATACGCAGAAATCCACTTCCACTTCAAAGCAAAATCAATCAGGACTGGCTATAGGCGACCACGGGATACAAATCCAGCGCCATGGGCGGTTCAGAATAAGCAAATCCAGCGCCATGCCTTTCCGTCCAGCCAGTAGCGACGGAAAATCCCGCCCAACAAAAAACGCGACTGGATTTGTCAAATCCCGACTCCAACATTTAACCGATTCCGCGGTCCGCGTCCTTGTACGCCCGCAGTAAACCGCCTCTACTCAACGCAAATCGACGAGGAAAGCGGCCGCGAGTTGAGAAATAAACGAAACTAAATCCCGAAGACGCGCCGCCCGCTCGGGGAGAGAGAGGGAGGGAGGGAGAGGGGTGCATACAATCGGAGAGAAGAGGCACGAGGCGCCGCCGTCCTAGCGAGAGATCGAAGATGACGCCGCGGGGTTTCGAGGTAGCCGGCGGTGGGAGAAGAGACGATCGCTGGCTGGGTTTTGGGTTTAACACCTTTTCCCTCGTTGGCCCGCTACACCCGCTTATTATAGGACTCGCTAAGTCGGTAGCCTTTTTTTTTTTTTTGGGACGCTAGCGTGAGTCGGTAACTTTGCCTTGACGGATAAGATAGTACTGTAGCTCTCGCCAAAGCAGGATTGATCCAGTATACTTATATTAATGCTTTAGTTCCCATGAGAACCGTAGACATTTGAGATCCTGTTACAAAGTGTTGTTGTTTTACCATGCCTGATGCCTCCATCTTTCATATATTTCGGTTGTAATTTCACCATATATCAGATTGTACGATCTTTACAAACCCATTTACATAGTCAATTTAGCGTAGAAATTTGTCTTGCGCTTATTCCTCGCTTCAGTTGATATATTATGAATTATTCATCATCAAACTGAAGGATGGTATCAATGGCGTTCGTTTAGGAGAAGGTAGGCAAATGGAAATGTGCGACCGACGATGAATCCGAGCACATCAGACAGGTGAAGTCATGACAAAAATCAGCAACAGAACACATCAGACTATCAGGCGAATAGTTTCATGTGCACTTTCAAAGGTCAGTCAGAACACATTTGTCGGACAGGAATTTCCCCAAAATGCTCAGCATGCTGAGCAATTACACTACAACCCTAGATTGGTGCAATGACCAATCAACAGCGATTACAATAGTAGTACCTACTGTTTAACTGATGCAAGATCATGTGCCCAAACTGGAACTAGACATCGCAAACAAACCCCGTAAAAAAAGTTCTGCATTGTACGCATGTCCTGGGGATTTGGCATCGCCTAGAGCTTCAGTATAAGGCCAAGCGGGCTGTGGTCACTCGCAGAAACGTCTGGGAGGATGTATGAATCATGAACTCTATCCACGATGGACTCCGACACAAGAAAGTAATCCAGGCGCCAACCTGCGAAACCATCAACACACAAACTCAACAGAGTAAAATAATGAGAACAGTTTTTCTCTTACAAAACGAAAATATTGAGAAGCTCATTGGGATGATCAAATCTGGGCACAATGCGTCAGCTGAACAAAATAGATAAACATAAATGATTGCCAAGAGATAATGCTAGTTAGTAATACGAACGAAAACTGGGCATGGCTTAAAGTTTATATTATACTAAGTGGCTCAAGTCAACGAACTCATACCTTTATTAATCTTCCGGCAATTATGCCTATAACCCCAGTAGCTATACCCAACAACATCTGGATGCTGCTTCCGAAATGTATCAACAAACCCTTTGGACAAAAAATTAGTCTCAAATGATTTCCTTTCTTCTTTTGTGAAGCCAGCACTTCTACTATTTCCCTGGAAAAGGCGACAATTACAATTTAAACACAGAATGTTTGGGGAGGTTAAAGTGAAAATGATATCAGTACCACACTCCGCCCAGCCCCCCAGCAATTACACCCATGAGCTAGACAAAGGTGCAAACCCCTCAAAAGCATGCCCGATCATGAAGGTTATTTATTTTCCAAATTTTAGGCAAGGATTTCTCAGTAACTGTACCTTTTGACAATGAGCTTGATAAATGATAAGTGTATCATAACAAGAATATTATTGGATACTGAAATAACTAAGACAACCTGAGATACATAACTTGCAGTGCATAGCAATTTTGTCTAGTATATATCCCTTTTGAGCAATATATCAGGTGCTTGCATAGTTTCAAAGTTGACGATCGTTTTGAACAAACTAAGCATTTATATACTTGGGTTCAAGCCTTGGTAATACCGTAATAGTCCAGACGAAACCATTTTTTAAGAACATAATAAGCAAATGTTTGAAATGAATTTTGTAGCATACAGAACAGCACATATACCAATATACTTAAGCATAAAATTAAATTTTCCAAATCTCAGATATTCAATTATATAAGTGATTCAATCAGACGATTACTTACAGCAGGATCATGTATATCAATTTCCTGATGCGCACAGTTAAGATCACCAGTTAGTATCACAGGTTTTGATTTTTCCAATTCCTGCATAATCGTGAGAAATTCGTCAGGCTTTGTTTAAACATGCAATTGGCCAATTGGAAACATAATGGTAAATAAAGGAAGGGGAGCATCATGTTTGAACATAATCGTGCATTTCTGTCTAACGAAGTAGTTTTGCACATGATGTCATTAGTCTTTAACTAGTAACACATAATCCACATAACAAATGAAAGACCAAATAGAACGGAAGATATTCCAATGTACTAGCTTGATTAAGGTAAAATAAGGGAACAACAATAGCCAGATATGGCGCATACTGCACAGTGAAAGACGCCGAGTTTGCTGGGTTAAACGATTTCAAAGCTCGCAGCTCTAATTAAGCTTTCATGCAAACTTTAGGGCATTGACATCCAACTGTGTCATTTACCTCCAACGTTCTAACAAGAAACTATTTATTCTTAGTTCTTACTAATATTCAGTATGTGTGAAGGTATCAGGACAACACAGCAACCCTAAATGCAACCGCAGAAAACAGATAGACAGATACTATAAAACTGCCTACTGGAGGAAGAACATGCTCAATGAATAGAAGTACCAAGGAATAGGAACAGGGGAATCAATGCAGTGACAAACGACTATATGAAACGATGGGCAAAGGCAGAACTTCAATTTTCTTTCAGAAAAAAGTGCAACAGAAAATAAGGTATAGAAGCATTAGAATACTACTTCGAAATATTAATTAGAGTAAATGAAAAGCGGGCATACTTTCATGTAGTTACCAAGGCACGGATCCCACTCTGTGACCCTGTAAGCCTACACAGTAAAATATAGTCATGGATTAGATTCTAATCTCAAATGATGTATTACGACAATGAAAAAGTATAGCAATGAATTACCAATCTTTTTAGACCATCACCGGCATTTGGTACATAAGCGGTTAGCAAGTAAAAGTCATCGAATTCCACCGTCACAACCCTCCCTTCTGTATCATGGTCTGGTACACCCAGCCCATACTTGACAGAAAGTGGTTTCACCTATAGAAAGTGCAGGACATATGATGAATAGAAACAGAATATAAAGCATACGCTAACCAAAGCAACTGTATTTGAAAACAAATGTTCCTAACTTGTACATGTGACCACAGATCAACTGAATCAGTAGACAAAACTGGAAGCCAGCATAACAATACAATGGATCTCCTTGTCTAATATCCATCAAAAGTACAGAAAGCAAAGCACAATGATTAACCGGGTGATATGAATTGATATCATGTACTGATATCAACCGATATCACAACAAACAAAAGATAAAAGATGCTTCAGGGCAAGAAAGAAGAAGTTCATGATAACTATGGAGGATCGTATAGGCTAGTCCAAATTTGGAACTGCATAATTGCATAAATACTCTTTTTTCCGTCATCTATCTTTGGGTCTTCTTCTTCTTTTTTTTGTATTTTGGCCAAGTTTTTTCTAACATTTCCTTTCTAAGTTTCAGGTAATCTGGGGTTAAAGGTTCCCAATAAAACACCAGTATCAATGGAGTTGGAACAACTGGTATAACTGGCTCATTTCTAGGTAAGGGGGCAGTTGGGCACTTTGTTCCTTCATTCCATTTGCAGTTTCCCTTGCAGTTGGTTTAACTTCATAGTACAATAGAAAAAAGAAATGAAAATCCGTAAGTGTTTTATTTGTGTATGAGTGAACTATGAAGCCCTGACAATACTGGTGGCAGTAGGGCGCAAGAATGAAGTCCATACCCTGAAATTATGGCAGCCCCCGAATAGCCAAGTTTTGATACACTGCAGGTCCAGAAACTATTGGTATAGCCTTCAAGAAGACTTTCCTTGATGACTTCAACATCTTTCTCCTGCTTAAAATAGTGAAATTATTGTTGATAGACAATTCCAGTCAAAGAAGTACATCAAAGATTTCAGAGAGGACAAAAAGCAGGTGCCAGCTTTGCAAGATAACAAATATCTTGCCTGCATTTTCGTTTCTTGCAGGCATAGCACATCAAAATCCTCCCTCTGTGCTAACTCATGAACAGAGAAGCCCCTAGATTTCATCAAAGCTCTCAGCCCATTGACATTCCATGATAGAATCTTTACCGCCCTTGTATCCTTGCCAAGGGGTGGAGGCCTCATGACCTTAGGATTGTAGGGAATCCACTCAGGCCGTGGTTTCTTGTGCACAAGTACAGTCCAGGGCTCTGAATCATCCACAGTAAGACCCAGTCCTGCCTTCGCAACAGCACCGTCGACTGATAGGCAATCGCACAGTTAGCCAAGAGAGAAGTAATTTTCTAGTCCAAAAATGATCAAGTAAAGACTGCTGAGCGTACCAACAAGTGTTTCCTTCTGGACTGATGTCTTGTTTAGTTTCACAGTAGTCACAGGACTCTCCTTCAGAGCAGCGCCCTTAGTTGATTGCTGCTTTGTTCTACTTCTCTTGGAAGGAGTTACGGAAATAACTTCAGAAGTTTCTGAATTTTGTTCAACTACTACTGAAGCGGCACCTTTTCTTTTTGAAGGTACTTCTGACGGGACAATTTTCTCAATTGTTGATGTTCCCTCTTTACCTGTAGAAAATGAATCAGCATCCAGCCAAAATGCTTATTGCAACATTAATTTGCTATTTTCTGGCTACATACGATCTTTGGGGAAAACTGAAAATTGTCTTATGTTACAAGGGCACGAGTCATAACTGGATCAAGAGGTTGTCGAGGTACATGTACTGGCTCATCATTTTTGTTTTAGAGAGTTTATGCAAGGAAAGCATGTATTTAGGTCAATGGTACTGCTAGAAGTCTGCAAGTAAGTCATACCAGTTACTTCCTCGCCCAGAGAATCCATCAGAGCTGATACCAGATCTTTCTTGTTACCTTTCCCAGAAACACCCATGCTCCTTCAAATTCATTGCACACAGTGATTAAATGGACAATAAATTTTCGGCAACACAGAATAAGCAGGGGCGGAACCAGGAAATTCACATAAGGGGGCAGAGAATTGAACACAACTTTAAAATGCAAAAAAAATGTATAGAGATTTTTTCTACTGTGACTGTAGCAAAAATACGGATGTGTGCTCCAAATCAGAGAAGAAATTCTGGTGCTTGTCCCTTGAGTTCTTTGGAATATTGAAGAACAGAGAGGGGAGAGAAGCAACAGGGATGAGAATCACACATACAGCATGCAGGAACGAGAGGAAAAGTTTCTGCATGTTGAGTTCTTTGGCTGAATGAAGGGAAGGAAAAGTCAAAAGCTTCTCATCTCTATAGATCTTTGTGAGTAGAGTACATGCATTTTCGTGTTTGAGTGAGGCACATAGAGTAGAACACACAGCTGCTTGCATAATTAATCAGGGTCTTAGAGAAATTTCTGCATGTTGGGGGAGCCGTGGCCCCTGCTGGCCACCCCCTGGTTCCGCCCTTGAGAATAAGGGCAGGCTAGGAAAAGTGCGAACCTTGTGAGTTCTCTGAGCTCTTTCACTGTCATGGATTGGAGCATACTAGGGTCACCTCTGATTCGCTCTATCTCCAGTGTGCTTTCGGTGACATCTTCCTACGATTCAAGCAACAATAAAATTGAACCACAGCCATTGGACGGGTAAATGGACAATGTGAGCACAACGGGCATACAAGACTAACCTTCTCTATGATTGTTTCTTCATCTTTCTTGATCTCAATGTTCTTAGAGACAGCTCGGCGTGAATACGTAGCCCGAATCCCCTCACTCATCACGTTTAGTTTGTAAGCACGAACTTTCTGCAAGTTCTGTTTGCACTTGGAAGCCCGCAGCTACACCAGTAAGAACAATTTTACCACATATTGGGTGATTCTCGAACAGCTGGGCCCAAATGCACGATAGCCATGCCAAACTTTCCTCAATGCGCAGAAAATTAGAGAACTATTATGGCCAACATTCTAATTGCAGATGAGTTAAGTGGAAGTTTATTCACAAGAAAGACAAAAATGCTAAAGCCCCCTGAAGGCAAACCTAGTAATCTATAGCACATTGCAATAACAAAGTTGGAGAGAAACGAGGAACTAATTTTGATCCGTCCCCAAAGCGAAACCCTTAATGGACACCCCCCCCCCCCCCCCCCCCCCCCCCCCCTTCTTCTATTATCCCCCCAAATCGAAAGCTGATGCTCCGTGTGCGCGGAAGAACCGGAATCAACAAAAAGGAAACTGAAAATGCACATAAGAGGGTCGATAACCGTACTCGCAGAGACGGAGGAGAGAGGCGCCGCGCAGGAGCAGCTGCATCCGCGAGTGGGTGCGTGGAGGCGGCGAAACCCTCACTTCATAAATATCAAAACTAGGGTTTATGCAACCAATAGATCGAGAGAAATCACATTCAACTCAGGAAAATGGCGTGCGGAGGGGTAGAGCATACCTGAGACGTCGCCGCCGCTGACGTGAACGGAGCCGCCGCCGTACCCCTGCTGTTCACGACGGGACGAGGGCACAAAGCTCCGATGTGTTCGGCGGTCCCAAATGATGGCTTGAGTCGATCCGTTCGATAGGGGCAAAATGTGAAAAGGAGGTTAGAGGGCAAAAAAGGATTATTTTTTTGTTTTTATTTTTGCAAACTATCACAAAATTCAGCATTTGTTCTACCATTACCGAAATTTCACATATAAATTTTGCTACAAAGAATAAAGACGTACTCTCTATAGAACTATAAAGTTTTGAAGCAAATTCGAAAAATAGCTTAATAAATAAAAAGTAAACATTTATAGGTTATGTTGTTATTTAATATAGAAAAATGTGGACTTCCAGAATTGGCAGCCAAAATAAATGGCCGCCTCACCCCCATGAGACCGGTAAGGATTTGTTTGATAATAGTGTATCTTCAGCGAGTTTTGGGTATTATCCTGCTCAAAATTCAAATCCGTACTTATTCATAAAAGATTGTTTAGTTCTATTACATTGGGTCGATTTTATCCCCACTTTTTTCATAGAATTTACCAACCCCTCATGTATTCAATATCCAATATACTACCCTCCCTGGTGAATTGGATATATGGAGATTTGATGGGATTGTGGTAACAGTTTCACCAAAACCCTATGGGGATTTATCCCACTAATCTCTAAAAAATACTACTACCAAATAAGAACTAGTGGTGTTTACAACACCAGACTTTTTTTTCGCCAAATTTAGTAAACCAGGATTCGAGTGCACATGGTGTATACGTCCCAGTGTTAGATTAGGCGGCACCTAGGCAACGCTTTAGCACGCTTGGGCTATAAGCGATGGGTAAACGCCTCGCCTAGGGCATAAGCGGAACTCTAGGCAGTGTAAGCAATTGATTGTCTTCTCCAGCAAGAAATCATGCCCTTACACTGAAAAACCAGATGGGCCATAATCCAATGACAATTGTTGGTAGCACACTCATTTATATGGTCTAAATTAGATATATAATAACCCAAATACACAAATATTGGTACAAACTATATGCCCGCCTAGGCTGGGCCTAGTGCGCTTAATGGTCGCCTAGGCGCTACGAGAATGCCAACGCCTCGCGTACGCCCAGCGCTTTTTCCAACCTTGGTGCATCCTGTTCTTTTAGATAGGTGCAAATATGTTTCAATATTTCTTCATACCATCGAGCACAAAGTAGAGGTACACCATACATAAACCACACAAACACAAACTAGAACTAGGATCCTCTGAAGTGTGTAACCATGTAGTTTCCTAACGTTGTGTCGCTGATTGGTGGGACCCACCTCTAATGGGCCCCACATGTCAGTAGGCCCTGTAGTAGGGAAGCCTATTGATGTCTATTACACGCTTCTATTCTTGTAGATTATGTTGGGCCTCCAAGCGCAGATGTTTGTAGTATAGCAGTAAATTTCTCTTAAGTGAGTAACCCACGGTTTATCGAGCCTAGGGAGGTGTAGGTTGAATTTATCCTTTCAAATAAGATACAAGAAGTCTCTTGTGTCCCCAACACACCTAATATAATTATTAGTTGTATAGGCGCATTAGTTCGGCGAAGAGATGGTAAAATATTGGTAATAACGGTGCCAGAAAAGAGTTTGTTGTCGGGGTGTAAGTATTGGTCACCAAACCCCAACAATGATGATTTAAGGTGGTTTTTGTAATCTGAAATAAAAATGGCAGCAAGGTAACAAGTAACAAAAGTGACTAAAAACGGTGCATCAATGCTTGGAAATAAGGCCTATGTATCATACTTTCACTAGTGATTACTCTCAACATCATTAACATAATTAAACACAAGATAGACCCCTTCGAAGGCATGCATGGTATCGTTACTCCGAGTTCACTCAACTATGGATCAAAACAGGTGAGACTTGCGTAGGGCTACAAAAGTACACCTTAAAGTTCATATTCCTCTCTATGGATAGCCGCCCTACTGTGTCACATGAGCTTCCAGAGATCGTACTAACAAACACCACAAAACATATCTTGAATAGTGTCTTTCCAATATGCCCGAACGGTAATCATATTATCACTCTCATACTATAAGGAGATCGTACTAAACACAAGCATCAAGAAACCTGATTATTCCATTACAAATCCAATAAACAAGAACAATCTCATGATAAATATCACTCTAATCTATTATCCATAGAGTTCTGTAGCGGGCTACGGAAATTATACTAGATATCATCAATTGAGCAACATCATGTCCATTACATAAAGGAAATATAGGGGGAACATCACATAGTTCAACTAGATTAACAACACTAATGATCACAATAAAGATCACAACATGGGAGAGAGAGATAACCACATAGTTACTAGTACAAGCCCTCAGCCCCGAAGTGGGACTACTCTCGTGTCGCCATTAGAAGCAGCAAGGTCGATGAAGTTGGATCCGGAAGTGAATCCCCGTCCCGGTATGGTGCCGGAACATGAACTTCTGGTCCCCGAACTAGATTTTGGGGTTGACGACGGATCTGTAATGTTTCTGGAAAAATCCTTTGGGGGTCTTTGTTTTTAGGTCAGGAGGGAATTTATAGGCGAAGAGGCTTCGCGAGGACGTAAACGAAGCGGCCATGCAGTCGGTGGCCGCGACCCCTTTCTGGCCTGCGTGTGGCGCCCGCGTGGCTGCCACGTGCCTCCCCTCGCGCCGTACTTTTGGTTTCGGTCTTCTTTCCTCCGATAAAAAATCATCGTAAATTATCGTCCATTTCCGAGAATATTTTCTTACTAGGTTTTTTGAAATAAAAAAATAGCAGAAAACAGTAACTGACACTTGGCATCTTGTCAATAAGTTAGTCCAATAAAATGCCACAAAATTATATAAAACCATGATATAAATATATAGCAATGGTATAAAAGTAGGATGAAAAAAAATTATAAATACATTTTGTACGATCACCTACGTCAGGGGATCTGTGTCGCACAAACACAACCATGCCCATGCATCATATTTATTTATGGTGTATGGTTTTATGAACTCCCGAGCTCATATGAGTCTGGCCGATTAGGAAAAATAAAAAATGAATAGTATGACATCTTTAAAGTTTCTGAAAACAAGTGGTTACAAATATATCAAGTGTTCTACAAATGTCCAAAGTTTTGTGATTAAATAGCATTTGTATTGTTCTATGCAAAAGCATAAGTGGCCAACATGGGATCTAAAACAGTATATTTTAGAGCACTATCTTTTATTCTCACATAGCACCATAAATGTCGTTTCATCTATAAAAAATACACATATGTAGAACACTTGGATATGTTTGTCACCACTTTTCATCAATATTTCTACGGTGGAGATTTGTGCTTCCGATCTCTAGTGATATCGCCCTATTCAAAAAATAAAAAATATATCTAAAAGTTCCAAAAAATATAAAACAATCATGCACATTCTCAATGATATATGCTACAAGCGTGCGAAATCTCATGGAAAATACGTTACGGTTTGAGCTCCAAAAAATGACAAATGTATAGATCTGAGTTATAGTGAAGAATAGTAGTTTCATATTAACTTTTGTCTTTTTTAGTCTAGCTCAGAGCGTATTGTATTTTCCATTGAGATTTTACAAGTTTTTAGGATATATCATTTAGAACATGCATGATTTCTTTCAGATTTTTTCGAAACTTTTAAATACATTTTAATTTTTTTAATGCAGATCACTGGAGCTCGGGAGCAAAAATGACTCCACGAAAATAGAAGAAAGTTAAAAACTTACTAAATACAGTGAAATCAAAATGAAAGCACCAAATATAAATAGGACTTAAAAACATTGCTCTTATACTTCGTGCATTGATAAAATTCCTATATTTTGAACCTTGAAACTCCACAAGTTTAATTTTTCTGTGTTTCTACTATGCTCCACTGATTTTCTTCTTTGTCCGCTCCATTTTTTTTGAATCAAAGAGATGAACATAATTACAAAAAGGAAACACTTGCTTTTATATATTTCTTTCATTATCTACGAACCACGGAGTACCCCACGGGCCGTTCCAACTAAAATTGGGACCCGGGGCAAGTTTAGATATAATTAAACTAAATTTTATACTTTCTTAGAAAATCATGATAGTTTAAACAAATATATGTAGCATTGTTAACCAATAATATTTTTTCTCAATTGGTTCCGTTATATGTTGCAAGGTATATCATCGAAATAATACCAAGGTTGCGCAATAAATTTTTTTCCTTTTTAGATATTATCGCTAAACCCAAACGATCCTAAAGGTGAAACAAGGTAAAAACACACTCCTCCTTTTTTTACAACTCATAAATAATATAATGTATATTATATTATTGTATGAGTGTTCTTCTCTATTTTATTATATTACTAAATATACTGGTAGAAAATTTAAAACATACGACCTAGCACAAATATCTTGATAGATGTATGTAGTGTATGGTTATGGTAACCAAATATATAGAAGCATCTAGTGCATACAATTGGCGTGATCATTTTTCGTAGTCAAATGTACCTTAAAAGTTGTGGGTACCCCGGACTAGCTGTCCGAAATACCCGATTATGCTTAACACAACGATCCCGTGATCAGTCTGTCGTTGCACATAATCCGAATTGGATACCAAAGTTTACATCCATTACAGTACCGAATAAAAAGTCTTACATAAATGGTCATTTAGACCAAGTTCTTACATAGGTGCCTTCAAGGGCCAAACCAAAATATCAGCGGAAGCTACGGCGTAGTAGACATCAATTCTAACGATGACAACCCGACAGGCAGCTGACTTGTGGAGATCCTTAGTTGGCGTAGAAGTCGCCATTCCTGTTCTGCGTAGTGTTCCTCCTCGTAGTCTGGCTAGGACAATAGCCAGGGACGAAACCAATATGAGTACATTTGAATGTACTCGCAAACTACCCCAACATGAGTATGCACCAGTTTTATTTTAGTTGACAACTTTTACTTATTTAAAACATCTCTATATCTTTATTGAAAAAGGTAAGAAGAGTTTTATAACATCTTTGAAGAAGTCACCATTTTCATCTGTTTCTCCAAAACTCTCCTTTTTCCCGACCATAGCCCGTCATGGTCCACTTTCATCCAACCACCTCATACCGATCCGTTGGTATAGGTGTAGGAAACATTCTCCACTCCATTTTTCTTTTTAAAACTCAAAGTTCTTTTAAAAACTTGCACAAGGTCTTAGGACAGTCTCCCAATTGTCCATATCCGAGGACTCGGCTATTCGAATAGTTTTTAACACTCTGCAGAGGTAGCACGCTTTTAACCCACATCCATCCGGCAACTCATCGTGTCTGCCACGTCTCGCCATACCAGGTGTATGCGAAGTAAGCCGCCGGCCATAGCCTCTTATTTGCTCATGCTAGTATAGGATCCTTCCCATATGACACTTTCCATCAACACCCAGTCCAGTTTCCCGTCAGAAACCCTAAGTGTGAGGACTCATAGTTTTGTCCGGCGGTTTATGGTGGAACCTTCTATCCTCCCCACCATCTTGTGTGAGGACCCGGGTCAGGGGGTAGATCCTCGGACCATCCCCTCATGCATAACGGAGTCATCTCCGTTGATGAGGTATCCCATACTAATAAGAGCAAACTACATGACTAAGCCTTTTCCCATATGTGGTAAATGTGGTCGCACAGGGTAGGATTGGTTGCCATAGTACTAGGACACTGTGCATTTTTCATAAACATTACCACTTCTCCATTCCAACACCGACATCTCGGCATTTCATAAACTCACAAGAAATTTCAAAGGAGTTTTGAATAACAACATTGTTTCCCATCCTAAAGTTTTATATAAACTACTACATAGGGTGGCAAAATAATATCCATATACTTTTTGAAATGGGTTTTATAAATCTTGCTTTGAGAGTAAAACATGTTATGAAAGTAGATGCATGTTTGTAGTGCAAGCTCAGAGAATAGCTTGCCTTGCTTGGCAAAGTGATCTTGCTCTTGTTCTTCAATTCAGCAAACTCTCCTTCCTCGATATATCCGACAACGTTCTCGTCTAATTAATAAACAAACAATGCAAACAATCACTAAGCTATACAAGCAATCATCTCAACACAACAATCATGAACATCACACATAGCTACTGCACACATCAAACCATACAATTTGGTTTCAAAATAATTGAATTAAACATCATTATTTATTCTAAATTATGGCAGAAACTTGTGGAACATGTTTAATTCAATAACTTGAGTTCTGTTGGTCACAAAAATACAAACTAAAATTCTATGGAAAGCTACTGATGTGTAGAAGACAACACAATTTGATTTGGTTCAATTGGAGTTACTAAACTCCCTACACATTTGTTTGAATCCAGAAGCTTATAATCAAGTTTTGGCTACCATTTAAATTCTATTGCTTCAAAAATTAAATCCTTTTAGGGGTACTAAACATGACTAAATGTGACTAACAAAATTGGTCCTAATTCATTTGGGTTAACCAATTAACATATTTAAATGTTTGAGTGCAGAGGGTATTTAAACTTCAACTTTATACTAAACAAATACTACTGCACAATTAATTCTACCAAAATTAGGGAAGCTAATACAAGGCAGTACTAAGCTAAAAATTGGTTTGGAATTATTTGGACTAACAGAGTATCAGAAACAAACAAGTTTAGAATTTAAACCTTCTGTAGTATTTTTAATAATACTTTTTATTTATTTAATTAAATGGAATGAATCCAATTGGGTTGGTTAAACAATTTCATAAGCTTTTCAGAACAGTTGAGTTTGATTTATTTGGATTCCTAAATCTTGAGATATTGAATTTCAAAGTTCATATCAGTACTGATTTCACATTTCAATTTAAACAGAGAAATTCCAGTTATGGATAATGTTCAAATTCTGACCAGTGGGGCCTACATGGCAGCGACACAGCGCGCGCGGGAAAAAGATTAAAAACCTGACGAGCGGGGCCCGCCCGTCAGTCTCTCTCTCTCTCTTTCTAATCGAAGCGGTACGCTACCGTTGGATGGAGATCCAACGGCCCGCAACGAAACCATCGGCGACGACCATTTCTGGGCGGCGCCGTGGCTCCGGCGACGGCGAGGTTGGGCAAAACCTCACCTAGAGGGCTCGGGAGGTCGAGGTGGTGATGCGAATCGACGGCGGTGGCGAGGTGGAAGCTTCTGGCCGAGTCCTGCTTGCTGGGACGGAGTGGTTCGTCGGCGGCGAGTCTCCGTCTTCCCGGCCACGGACAGCAACTCCGGCGAGGTTCCACGGCCGCGTCTGGGCACTGATCAAAGGGGAAAAGGGATGGGGTGAGTGCGGTGATGCTAAGGAAGAGAGTACGGGCCAGGAAGAAGGGAATGGGGCAGTGTGGCGTCGCGGCCACGACGGACCTCGACGGCGGCAGTGGCTACGGCACAGCACGCCCTCCTGGCGGTGCACGGCAAATCGAGAGGGGGCAGTGAGGGAGTGGGGTGGTGTGGTGTTCACAGAGAGGCTGGGGTGGTTTATAGCACGGGGGCCGGCGCATCGTGGACGGAGTGCACGGCGACGTCCATGGCGCACGGCGGAGATATTTCTCCCCAATCCGACGCGGCGGTGCGAGGGACGTGGAGACTAGGCGTTCACCGGGGTCCGGACATGTTCTAGAAGGTCTCGGCCAAGCGCGGCGTGTCGGGGAGCAGCGAGCTGGGCCAATTTGGTCGACGACGGCGAGCTCGCCACGGCGACGCTGGAGTGGAATCGAGGCGAGGGGCGGCGTAACTGCTCTCCTCTGCGGCGCGGCTGCAGAGGCACGGGAGCGAGGGAGAGCGCGGCCAGGGGGGCCTGGGGAGCGCGGAAACGGCGAGCACGGTCGCGGCGACACGGCGATGGTCGTCGGGGTTGAAGTCGACGACATTTTGCAGAAAACCCCCTGCTTCTTCTTTTCTTTTTATTTTCCAGTTTCTTTTTAAATCCAGAAGTTTTCTAGGATTTAATTAGGGCACTTAAACATTTTAAAAATTTGCAAATAATTGTGGGGCCTCCCATAACATGTAGAAGCTCCACAAAAATTGGCATTGCAAAATAAAATGTTTTGCAACATTTTCTTTCATAGTACTTTGTTTATGTTATTTTAATTTATTTCAATTTGTTTTTATTTTAGAATTTTAAAACTAGTTCAAAAATAATATTTGAGAGGGGAAAGTGGTAGGAACAAAATGGGGAGTGTTTACATTACAACTCCACTGACTTTGGTTTGAAAATAATTGAGTTTGTCACTTGAGATTTTATGTGACAACTTGTCACTTTTATTTTCTTGCTTTGATTTTATTTTGTTTTCTTTCTTTCTTACTAGTGTTCACTAGAGCAAACACACACAAACAGCAAGAACAACAACTCAAGTAACAAGAAGCAATTAACATACAATAAACAACAAAAGTTTTTGTTGGCTCTCATTTTTGGAATATATTGATAATATTTTTGGGATGTTACAATCCTTCCCCCCTTAAAATAAATCTCGTCCCGAGATTTGCTAGGCTTGGTTTTAAGGAGGTCTGGGAATTCGCTTCGAAGATAATCTTCGCGTTCCCAAGTTGCTTCTTCTTCAGAGTGGTTAGTCCACTGGACTTTGTAAAACTTGATCGCACGTCTTCGGGTAACACGAACATCTTCTTCGAGAATTTTGAGGGGTCTCTCACGATAAGTCAGGTCTTGGTTCAGGTCGATGGAGAGGTGGTCGATGTTTTTGAAAACATCAGGCTGGTCAGGAACTTCAAGACACTTCCGGAGCAAGGAAATGTGGAAGACATCATGATAATCTCCTAACTCCTGGGGTAACTCCAGCTGATAGGATACTTCTCCTCGACGAGCAATGACCTTGAAGGGTCCAATATACCTTGGCGCTAATTTCCTTTGACATGGAAACGCTGCATTCCTTGAGGGGTGTCACTCGGAGATAAACATAATCTCCGACACTGAAGGTGAGGTCACGGCGCTTGGTGTCAGCGTAACTCTTCTGACGGGATTGGGCAGTTTTGAGGCGTTCACGAATAAGCTGAACTTGCTCTTCAGCTTCACGGAGGGTATCTGGTCCGAACAATTTGCTCTCTCCGGTATCGGACCAATTCAGGGGTGTACGACACTTCTTGCCGTAAAGGGCTTCAAAAGGGGCCATTTGCAGACTAGACTGATAACTGTTGTTGTACGAGAACTCTGCAAACGGAAGACAATCTTCCCACTTGGAACCATAGGATAGAACACATGCGCGAAGCATGTCCTCCAATATCTGGTTCACTCGCTCAGTTTGGCCATCGGTCTGGGGATGATAAGCTGTGCTAAATGCTAACTTGGTTCCGAGGGCTTCATGAAGGGATTTCCAGAATCTTGAGGTGAATTGCGTGCCTCTATCAGATACAATCTTCTTAGGCACACCATGCAGGCTCACTATTCTGGAAATATACAGGTCTGCTAACTGAGCTCCGGTATGAGTGGTCTTGACAGGAACAAAGTGGGCAACCTTGGTCAGTCGATCAACGATGACCCAGATTGAATCATGGCCTCGGTTGGATCTTGGAAGTCCGGTAATAAAATCCATTCCAATCTCATCCCACTTCCACTCGGGAATTTTCAAAGGTTGAAGCAATCCAGCGGGTCGCTGATGTTCAGCCTTAACTCGCTGGCAGATGTCACACTTGGCTACGAATGAACCAATCTCTCGCTTCATTCCATGCCACCAAAATCTTTCTCGAAGGTCTTGGTACATTTTGGTTCCGCCGGGGTGGATTGAATAAGGGGTC
>CAMZMU010000061.1:28262038-28394745 GCA_947311845.1 Poa pratensis
GTAGGGATCTCGTAACCGCAAGCAAAACGTTCAGAGCACCCCTGGTACCGATGCGCTAGGAAAAAGAAAGGGACGCAAATAATGTCGCCGACATGTTCGCAAGTGTTTCTTTTAGTTATGAGATTGTTGCTTCCTTATGTTTCGGACCATCCGTGTTAGTTGAGAACTATGGTTTGTGAATTCTGTGTGTGATGCTTTTGTGAACAAATCTGGTATGGATTGTGAGATCTACATGTGCTATTTGTGAGAATTTGGTATATATTGTTGTCACATTTGCATGTTACAGGAAATGACTACAAAATAAGGGAGACTCTGCCAAAAAAATTCTTGAACAAATTAGACCAGAGAGTCCAGTACCCAAATTGAACACTGATTCCAACAAAACCAGAGTCCAGTACCGAAAATGTTTGGGCCCTTAGGTCGGCGCCGATGCTGATGGCGCCGACATTCTACAGGTCGGCGCCAACTGCGATGGAGCCGACCTCTGGAGCGAGACGTGCCCATTTTCGCGCCAGAGGCATTTTCGCCGAACTTCATAACGTCGGCTCCAAGGAAAATGGCGCCGACCTCTGGAACTGGAAATTTTCAACAAAACCAGAGAGTCCAGTACCGAAATTGTTTGGGCCCTTAGGTCGGCGCCAATGTAGATGGCGCCGACGTTCTACAGGTCGGCGCCAACTTCAATGGAGCCGACCTCTGGAGCGAGACGTCCCCAGTTTTCGACGCCAGAGGCATTTTCGCCGAACTTCATAATGTCGGCTCCAAGGCAAATGGCGCCGACCTCTCGAACTCGAAATTTTGAGCAAAACCAGAGAGTCCAGTACCGAAATTGTTTGGGCCCTATGGTGGTCGGCGCCAATGCAGATGGAGCCGACATTCTGCAGGTCGGCGCCAACTGCGATGGAGCCGACCTCTTGAGGCGAGACGTGTCCAGTTTTCGGCGCCAAAGTCAAACTTCGCCGAACTTCATAACTTCGGCGCCAATTCAAATGGCGCCGACCTTTGGAACTCTGAATTTCCACCAAACCAGACAGTCCAGTACGCAAATTGTTTGGATCCTTAGGGCAAATTGTACTTAAGTTGAATGATTGAATTGCTGCAGATGTTTCTCACAGTTCCGTCGTAGCAGACAACTACGTCTCGCAAGATGGCCATTAGATTCTTGAACAGAGTTCCTGGTTCTGTCAAGCCTCTTGAGGAGCAGACAATAGTCTCTCTTGCAGATATAGCATGTAACAGCTCTTCATAAGGATTGAGACCATGGAAATATGAACTTTGCACAAGGCCATAAGCCTCTGGAGGATGCTGAACTTCATTTCCAATTGGTGGGTGTCTATTCACAAAATTTGAGAAACAATCCTCCACTAGTCGGCTTGAGTAGAACTTTCCCTCACGGTAGAGCGGCAGACCCACAATTGGGTGGAAGCTATACAGAACGTACACCCACTCGCAAATAGTACTCCCACTCGCAAATAGTAAACCCACTAGCACATAGTAAACCCATATTAATTTTACTTCAGTTCCGTCCGCTGCGTCCGGCTTTGTCAATAAATAGCGGTCCATGGCTCTGTGTATTTCGTTCGAATCAACCACACTCACCCATTCAGATAGACAGAAACACAACGGCCGGTGCCGGAACCTCTTCAGGGAAAGGGAAAGAGCCAGCCATGGAACTTGTAGGTCCTCGTAGTGGCTCATTCATGCCACCGGACATGCCACCAAGAGAAGAGCTACATGGTCATGTGCCGTGGATCATCAAGTGCGGTTGCGGTGTGGAGTGCTGCTACACGGCAGATGCTGAGAAGATCAGAAGTGATGGATATGGTGGAAGCTGGGGATTTGTCTGCGGCCACACGACGGGTCCCGCACCATCTTTTGTAAGATTTCATTCGATTTACATATTTACTAAATAAAAACATGTGGGTACTAAGTTTTGTACTCTCGAACAGGAAGGAGCTCGTTGTAGAAAGAAATACTTTTCGAATCCGACAGGCAGTATGAAGTGTATTGGTATGGAGAAACATATGTAGAGAACCAGGAGGCCAAAAAACTAGAGGAGAAGAGAGAAAAAAGAACACAGAGAGTGTTACCAAAAACAATTTGAAGCATGGGCTGCTCAAAAGATGGCCAACCGAAGAAACCGTTAGAACTCTTGTTTCGTATATGCGAAACAATTTTAATTCCTTATAATCTGTATTTCATTCCAAAAGGAGCTCTTGTATCGTATATTTGAAGAGGGTCGATGGTAAACATTGCCCGAGCACCATCATTGTAATGTTTGCTTTTGTAACAAATAAGTGTAATTGTCTGTCATTTATCCACGAGGTTGTCCTATTTATGCAATGCCAAACAAATATCCAACATATAATTTGACATTAAGGTCCACACGAACTACATAAAACATCCAACAGAGTACTCAACATTACAATAATTATAAAATATTCCGACGATTTCTAAAATATAACATCTTGGTTCAACATAAAGTTCATCATGTCAAACAAAAACCACAACATGATTAGAAACAACCTCGCAGATTCAACCACAAATGCTTATGGATTCCAACTCTTGAAATAGCCCGCGTTGTATTTCTTCAAGAATTCCTTACTTGCATTCAGCTCATTTTCTTCCCTTTCCCGTGCTTGTTCTTCCTTCCTTCTCTTGGCTTGTACCTTCCTCTCTTTCCGGTCCTTCTCTAATTCCTCCTCCAAGAGTTTTCTCTTCACAACTTCTTCAGCTTGCTTCCTCTTGCGCTCCCTTTTCCAAATCTCATTTCTTGCCTTTGTTCTTCATCAAAAACCTTCCATGACTCTTCCAAAGTGTCGGGACCATAAAGGGGACACCACCGTGTCATGTCTTGGCAATGCTCACACCAAACCAGTGGAGGAGCCTTGGGTGTGGTTTCGTCTAGTTTCCATAGCGCCGGTGGAGTTGGAGGTGGACGCACAAGACGTGTCCAAGTCTCAGCCGGCCATGGGCCCTTATGCATCCACACATATGGTGAAAGAAGGTAGTCATCATACACCTCAGGCCCATCAATCCATTGGAAAAAGTAGCATGTACAATATTGCTGTCAGTTTTGTAAGCAAATAGGACATCAGATACAAATACATGTCAAATTCTAGTTGCTAAATAAAGAAATAAGAATACTCACGCGACGATCGCTGCACATGTAGAACGCACGACCGGCAGTAGCGGCGTGCATAGATTGTGAGATTTGACAAGCCTTTCCGCAAGGACAATTCGGAACCGGGTACATTGGTGGCACCGGAGCATCTTTGCATGATACATTGGGATACTTGCCTTTGGTTCTTTCTACTATCTTCATCTTACGTGCAACCTCTTTGTAAATGTCAGGGGAATCTAGCAAACCAAAATAAAACATAAGAAACTATATGGGAGAGCCTAAAAGTCCACAAAGTTAGCCACCATGTACATATATGCAAGAAAAATGAAATATAACAAACTATACAAACCTCCACATGCATATGTGGTAAAACAATATATTCTACAACCACTTACATACATATATAATTAAACTAACCACACCCAAACAATATATTCTACAACATATATATTCGAAATAAAAAATACCCACCTCATAAAATTCTAAAAGAACTTACATGTTTCCAACAAAAGAACTAACCACAAATCAATACACACATAGTTAACTACTTCAACAAAAATTGCACCAAAATTATAGGTCCTATACATTCGAACCAAAATGACATGAAATTTCATAATAAAATGGATGGAAGAGGATGGAAAGAAGGAGATTTGAGAGAGAATACCTCCAAGAAGAGTTGCCATGGTCTAATTTGAAGAAATCCACAAGTTTTAAGTGGATTTGAAGTTTGGGGCGGAATACAGGAGAGAGAGAGTGCTTGGGGGCGGCTGTGGGGGAGGAATGAAGTGGGGGGGAGGCAAGAAAACGACTAGGGTTTAATCTGCTAGGTCGGCGCCATCGCGACTGGCGCCGAACAGCTCGATCTGGGTTCAGTTAGCGAAGGGAGTTCGACGCCAATGCCTCTGGCGCCGACATGCCACGTAGATTTCCGCTGGGCCCGGCAGCAAACTTCGGCGAGCCGCTCCGCTGGCGCCGACCTGCACGATGTCGGCGCCGTCTGCGTTGGCGCCGACCTGAGGGCCAGATTTGCAATTGGTTGCAGTCGCGGCCAGATCTGTTGTTGCTCCAGGAAAACGGCCAGATTTGGCAAAAAATACATCATAATCAGCCTCTTCCACCCTCCCCCCCCCCCCCCCGGCCCGCTCCGGCCGCGAAACCAACGACGGCACCCAAACCCGAACCGCCCGCGTCTCGATCGCTTTCCCCGCGGCGCCCCTCTCTGTCTCGCCCCTTTACCCCCCGCCCACCACCGTCCTAGCGGCGAGCTCGATCGAACCAGCGTCGTTGGGGTCTCTCGGATCGCCTCCGGTCCTCGCTGCCGGGATTTCTGGGACGCGGAGGCGGGCCCGTTCGCTTTTGCCCTGCCGCGGTCCCGAGGGTGATATCTAGGGCCGAGGGCGGAAAGCTCCGGCCTTGGCGGCCAGCGGGACTCCAGGTTCGTCCATGGCGGAGAGGCGGCCCAGCTACAGGGACGGGGACAGGGCGGCGGCAGGCGAGCCCGGCAGGTACTGGAGGCCGCCGCGCTCGCAAACTCACGGTGCGTCTCCTGATCCGTCCTCCTCTAATTCGCGGTCTCTGTCGGTTTATGCTACTTCGCGTGCCGTCCGTTTGGATGGGTCGCGTCGTTTTCCCCTTTCCTGTGTTGGAAATCTAGAGCGCGCAGCGGAGTAAATATGTCCGGTTTAATCCCCACTCCCGAGCCACGATCCATCTGTTCCTGGCAATGTCGAGACGCGGTAGTACCTATCTTTTTGGGTAAAGTTGGGTCGTCAAGCAGTAACATCACTTCTTTTGTGCCAACCAAGTACATACATTCTTCCCTTGGAGGATGCACCGATTCTACTAGGAAAGTGACATTCGTGGATAGTTTATTTTAGCTTGCCTTTAATGTGTCTAATATGAAATTGTTTTAAAAATCACATATAGCTGTTAATGTTTGGGTGTATGGCCGCTGATATTTTTATGCATCCATTGGCTATTGACACGTATATTTAAAGGCTCTGGTAGTAATTTTGGTCTGGAATGTGAAGCTATCCAGATCATTTTACATGTGTGATCATTACATTTTCAACGGAGCTCTGATCTTGAATGCCAAATGTTAAGAAGGATTTTTCTTACCTGATTAATAAGGATTATCAGTGTGTGCGGTTTTGCTAGAATGCTGATATGATATCATATTTTTTTTCTAAAAATGAACGTTTATGTTTCAGTAATACTAAATAACAGCTCAATATTTTAAGCCATGTAAATAGACAGGGGTCAACCCCATATCTTCACATCACGTGCTCTCCTAGGGCTCAAGTAGGAATTGAATACGATGTTCAAAGGTACCTTTGTTTTAAGCTATTTGGCATCCTAATCCTGTCATGTTTATGGAAGTTTTTATTTCCTGTGGCATATCAAAATTTCTGAAGATGTGAACATTACACATTCTCATGGAACTAAGCTGAACCTGTACCCTGAGAGAGTTGCCAGTACTAAATTTTGTTGTCATGTGATCTTGTTAATTGACATCCCAAATCTGCATGGGTTCGTGTTGGTCTATTGACATTTAAGGAGAAGTACCTTGGCTATTTAAATTTATGTCCATAAACTTCTACATGGTATTTTCGTGAACTTCTAAATGGTTCCTCCTTTTATCATTTTTTTTCCGCTCTATTTCGTTGTGGTTTTCTGGTCAGTGTTCATGCGTCCCATTATTCTGTACATCAAAGATTAGCTGTGTATATACTCATAAAGAATGGTTTGTGTTTTGACTTTCAGGGGTGGAAGTGTCTCTGTACCACTGTGGGAGAGGAAATTTTGCACCGATGCTTGTTCTATCCCCTGGGCTAAGCTGTGCGAGACCAAGAAATTGATGTCGATGTACACAAATGTTGTTGACTGGGATGATTCAGCTGGGTTCGAAGCTTTCAGAGATGCAAAGGACCGTTTCTATGCGGTATATCACGGTCAACCCTGTGACATCCCTTTGCCTGACCCAGAAATGTATATTGATGTGGTCAACCCAGATGAATATCTTGATCCTGAACTGGTTGTTGATCTGGAGAGGTCACGGCGCTCTGTTCCCAGAAGGGACAGCACTGCCCCAAATGGCTGGGACTCCTTTATCTTCACTGACAAGCCAGTTCCGGCCACAGGATGGGGTGATGGGGAAACAACCAACACCCTTGGTAAGCAATTATCTGTGAACTGGGATAATTATGTAGAACAGCCCTTCGAAGCAAATTACAAGGAAAGCTCGGCGAACTGGGATAATTATGCTAGTCAACCTGCTGAAACATTTGCTCAGCAAAGCACAGGAAATTGGGACATGTATGTGGAGCAGCAGGGTCCAACAAGCAGCTGGGGGGCGCCAGTCATGCCCGGCACATCCAATTGGGACATGAATTGCAACCCCCAGCATGCATGGAATGACTACGGCTGGGGCTCTCCAGCTGTTCAGGCAGATTCATGGGGCAACCAAAAAGAGAGCTACTGCGTGCCTGACAGCCAGGCTCAAGGCAGCTCGTATGGACACGGGAGAAGGAGGAACAACGAGTCGGGCAGAAGGAACAGCAGGAACAGAGATAGAGGCGGCCCCATCAGCTCGAAGGCCATGAAATCAAAGTACCAGGCGGACGAGCATAGCGGCGCAAATAACGGCTGGAGGCACTGCCGAGTAAGGGATAGCATGCACTACTCTTATGAGCAGCCTGGCTACGCCAACCAGTCACTAGCGATGTGAGAATAAGGAAGACGCTCGCCCCTTGTTGGCCGCATTAGAGGTGCCATTTTGTTTTAGTAAATGTGGACATCTTGAGATCTTGCCAGCCAAGGACCTGTAGGTTATGTGATGTTCCGGTAGATAGTAACGGTTTTTGTCACGCCTTGTGTAAATATGTTTTGAGCTCCGTTGTTGTGTCTATTGGCTGTATTGCAGTGTTGATGTTGTTCTCGGATGCCAGGAATAACAGAAAGATCTCGTGTTAAGATTGGTTAATGCCAGCAACTCCTAGTTTCTGTTTGCTGTGTTATCAAGTAAATAGGCCTGGGAGACGCGTAATATGAAACATTATTCAGAGTATCAGACCGGTGAAATAGTTCCGGGGCTTGAAACCAGCAGGTTAATGAAGTCTATTTGATAGGGAAAGCTATCTCCCTCACGCGAAATAAACGAACATACAACTTTTGTGACAAAAGCCAATGGAGAAACTTGGCTCTGGTAAAGAATTTGATCCTATCATTGCAAAAGTTGAATGAGCATGTTGCATAAGAAGGAATTAGCACACAAGTACTTAAACCCAACATGGATAACAGATATGCAAGGTCACTGAAGAGAACAGATTACTCTAGATTTGATATCCTGCAAGTGCAAATCCGCAGACAGAATGTCTATGCAAACTACCACCACCCCCAGCTTGGATCGTCTCATCTCAGCCTGACGAATTACTTCTCCAGCAACTGAGAGTCTCCTCGGTGTCTAGACCTTTAGCACAAGGCCAATTGGACTGTGGTCGCTGTTTGTTACATCCGGAAGAATGTATGAATCATGTACCCTGCCAATGATGGATCCTGACGCGAGAAAGTAATCCAATCGCCAACCTGTTAAATGAGCAACAGCATAAGCGTGCATTTTGACCAACCAAGGAGAAAGCTTTCAAGACCTTTGTTTTTTGGAAATTAGATATAGGGTTTCTTCTCTTTGCGAAAAAATATGGCTGTAACTTGACCATACTTTTATCTCAATTATACAACTTGATTTTAGACTATTTGGGTAAATTATCCTAGGAAGATATATCTGCAATTCTGGAGTGTAAAGCATTGGTATAAGCTTCATGCTGTAACAATTGTAATCTAAAAGCAAAGAGAAGTATCTCTCACTCAAGGGTGATTGCATGAATAGTTAATTTCATCTCACATATGCTAAGATTTTCCAGACATGGACGCAATGGTAAATATTTGGCACCAGGTAACAGAAATCAGAAAGCAAATGCCACACTATAACATTTATGTAATTAATTAATCTGGTATCCACTAATGTTAGTGATGTACCTTTGTTGTTGCGTCGCTGGTTTTCACCCCAGAAGGTGTAGCCCACAGCTTTGGGATGCTGCTTTCTGAAGGTATCGACGAAGCCTCTCATGGTGAAGTTTATATCAAATGATTCCCTCTCTTCAATGGTGAAGCCTGCATCGTCGGTTTTCAACTGAAAAACAGTGATGAGTAAGAAATTGTCCAGCTACAGGCTACATCGATGTACTACTGAAATAAGAAAGGAATTTGTGCACTGATAATGATATGATATTTTCGGAATAACCTAAGCTGTCTGTTTTGTTCTCGGGAGATATAAATGTAATGCAAACAGAAACTCTTCACATTTGTTGATTAGTTTTAAAAGTGTTGGGAATTAAAGTAAACTACGGATAACACACTCGATACTGAACTACGGATGACATATAAGTATGTTTAAGATTATCTTTTGATGTCGGATTGGGGCAGTACTTTCTTTGGTAGTGACCACTGACCATTAACTAACCATTCATTTTTACTGAAAAAGATTATTTCTCTAGATCCTCCTACAGAAATTTAGCAGTGGATTGGTCATGGACTTAGTTTAGAGCATACATGTTCTCATCTGATCCTTAAAGCATTGCAAGTTAGCAACTACCAGTGTTGCTTCTAAAATACTATATATGTTCGCAAAATCCATACGTATCACGTATACACCTACACCTGGGCCGTTTTCTACTTTATGTTTACCTTCATGGCTTCAAGTCTGTTGAGAAATAAGGAAAACCATATATGCTCAAACAGAGTTATGTTCCATATCATAGAAAAAGGGTAGAGTTTTTTTTTTTTTTTTTTTTTTTTTGCGAAACACAGTACAACGCAAGCGCTCATATACACGCGCACACACTCACCCCTATGAACGCACACACGCACACCCTACCCCTATGAGCACCTCCGAGAACTGAGTCGGCGGGTTGAGTCTTGAGATTGACGAAGTCACCACGGGCGCCTCGCTGTCGACGGGAACGTCGCCTCCCACTGAAGAATATTCCGCCTTAAATGAGAAACACCAGCGTCAAACCTGGGGTTTGAACTCTGGTGGGCTAGGGGTACAACCACCCAACTAACCATCTTGCCACAGGCAAGTTCTCGAAAAAGGGTAGAGTATGGAAGAAATTTCATAACGTGGCAGTTCCGCAGCTGTTTTTCATATCTACAGCTCTACCAGCATCAAACCATCAACACATACCTCTAGGGAGTTGAAACGTGAAAATATCCCAGATTTAATAACTGATAATGTGTGAACTAGCATACAGGTGGTGTATAGATTTGTAACCATGACAAAGCTTTTGCCTTCGTTGAAAAAAAAAACCATGACAAGGGCAATGCAAATATGCCAGAGCTTATAAACATAAGGTAGAGCTTTTCAACAAGTAGTTAAGTAAATGAAAGAAAACTTACTGGAGGATTGTGAATGTCTATTTCCTGACGAGCAATGTTAAGATCACCAGCAACAATTACTGGTTTGAAACTTTCCAGTTTCTACAGACCAAAAGGTAACATTAGTTTACATTGCAAATCTACCTTTGAAAGATCACATTATGGAGATATGATCAAATATTATGATAAATTGCAGGTAAGAACTAAACAATATCCCTCAAGTGAACTCAGAACAACATATAATACAAAGTGAATATGCATTACAGGATCTAGTAAGTCAAAACAAAACTAAGACCGGAAAGCTAGCTAAGCAAACGTACTTCTACAAAGTCGCTGAAACATGGATCCCAATCATCAACCCTGTACATCTGAAGATAAAGATTCAAACAAATAATATTAGATAGAAGCAATGACAGTACAACAAAATGCTGCAGTATAATAATGAAAAGGAACATCAGTCTTACCAGTCTACGTAAACCACGGCCAGAATTTGGGACATAAGCATTGACCAAGTAAAAGTTATCAAACTCCAAAGTGATTACCCTGCCCTCCTGATCATGCTCTGCTGTGCCAATTCCGTATTGGACAGAAATTGGTTTTACCTATGGAACCACAAACCAAAACCATGTTATGACCGACCTTGCACCAACTGATATGGTATGCCAAAAAAAATCTATTAAAGTAAGCATGCAGAATGAAACGAGTCTTGAGCATTAATCAAAAAATACCATACCCTCGAGATCACTCCAGTCCCTGAATAGTCAAGCCTTGCAACACTGCATGACCAATAGCTATAATCATACCCTGGAATCAGGTTCTTGAAATCTTTAACATCACCCTCCTGAAAAAGGAACGAAAACACAGTCATGGCAATGAAAGACCAGCAATCCTCCATTATCATGTGATGATTTCTAGGTTCCATGCGCATTGAAGCAACCCACGACCTATGAAAAGATGATACGGACTGCTGTAAGCTAATGGTGTACTGGTGGAAACGACAGAACTCACCTTCAAATGTGTCTCCTGAAGGCACAATACATCAAAATTCTCCCTCTGAGCCAAAGCAGAAAATGAATGCACAACATTTCTCAGCCCATTGACATTATAGGACAGAATCTTCATATGCGCGGTGTCGTCGCCCAGCGGCTGAGGCCTCATGGTCCTTGGATTGTACGCGACCCATCCTGGTGACTTCTTACTGTGGGCAAGTTTAGTCCAAGGCTCCTGCCTGCTCGCCATCTTTGCCTGACTCCAAAAACTGTGTATTCAGCCGTCAGTACAAAACAAGACTTGAACAAGAATGCCCAAATTTCTTCACTAAATTGCCGCATCAAGCGAAAGCAAATTCAATTTTCAACCGTATGATTCTTCCAGAACACGAGCAGAATGTTAGTTATGCAGGATTGCAGGTGACAGTTGATCATAGAAGCAAATTTTTAATTAAAAAAGAAACAGGCTATACTCATGTGCAAGAATGAGTATTACTCAAAGAAGATCTTCTGCCTTACAAGATTCTGACCAAAAGTACCATCTAATCCCGGTAAATAAATAGGAGACTATCCATAAACAATAATTTACAGCTAGAATACACCAAATGTAATCGGCTGCTTTTTCATCAGTTCCAAATAAGAACACTGCATGTCTGCATGAACGAAACTAAGCCTTGTAAAGAGGGGCTTTGGTTGGAGGAGGTAAACCCTAAGTGAGGAGTTTCGTCAGCAAATCGGTTCCCAAACCCCCGATACAAAATTCCCACGATTCCACTGTCCACACCCCTCTGCATACGCAGAAATCCACTTCCACTTCAAAGCAAAATCAATCAGGACTGGCTATAGGCGACCACGGGATACAAATCCAGCGCCATGGGCGGTTCAGAATAAGCAAATCCAGCGCCATGCCTTTCCGTCCAGCCAGTAGCGACGGAAAATCCCGCCCAACAAAAAACGCGACTGGATTTGTCAAATCCCGACTCCAACATTTAACCGATTCCGCGGTCCGCGTCCTTGTACGCCCGCAGTAAACCGCCTCTACTCAACGCAAATCGACGAGGAAAGCGGCCGCGAGTTGAGAAATAAACGAAACTAAATCCCGAAGACGCGCCGCCCGCTCGGGAGAGAGAGGGAGGGAGGGAGAGGGGTGCATACAATCGGAGAGAAGAGGCACGAGGCGCCGCCGTCCTAGCGAGAGATCGAAGATGACGCCGCGGGGTTTCGAGGTAGCCGGCGGTGGGAGAAGAGACGATCGCTGGCTGGGTTTTGGGTTTAACACCTTTTCCCTCGTTGGCCCGCTACACCCGCTTATTATAGGACTCGCTAAGTCGGTAGCCTTTTTTTTTTTTTTGGGACGCTAGCGTGAGTCGGTAACTTTGCCTTGACGGATAAGATAGTACTGTAGCTCTCGCCAAAGCAGGATTGATCCAGTATACTTATATTAATGCTTTAGTTCCCATGAGAACCGTAGACATTTGAGATCCTGTTACAAAGTGTTGTTGTTTTACCATGCCTGATGCCTCCATCTTTCATATATTTCGGTTGTAATTTCACCATATATCAGATTGTACGATCTTTACAAACCCATTTACATAGTCAATTTAGCGTAGAAATTTGTCTTGCGCTTATTCCTCGCTTCAGTTGATATATTATGAATTATTCATCATCAAACTGAAGGATGGTATCAATGGCGTTCGTTTAGGAGAAGGTAGGCAAATGGAAATGTGCGACCGACGATGAATCCGAGCACATCAGACAGGTGAAGTCATGACAAAAATCAGCAACAGAACACATCAGACTATCAGGCGAATAGTTTCATGTGCACTTTCAAAGGTCAGTCAGAACACATTTGTCGGACAGGAATTTCCCCAAAATGCTCAGCATGCTGAGCAATTACACTACAACCCTAGATTGGTGCAATGACCAATCAACAGCGATTACAATAGTAGTACCTACTGTTTAACTGATGCAAGATCATGTGCCCAAACTGGAACTAGACATCGCAAACAAACCCCGTAAAAAAAGTTCTGCATTGTACGCATGTCCTGGGATTTGGCATCGCCTAGAGCTTCAGTATAAGGCCAAGCGGGCTGTGGTCACTCGCAGAAACGTCTGGGAGGATGTATGAATCATGAACTCTATCCACGATGGACTCCGACACAAGAAAGTAATCCAGGCGCCAACCTGCGAAACCATCAACACACAAACTCAACAGAGTAAAATAATGAGAACAGTTTTTCTCTTACAAAACGAAAATATTGAGAAGCTCATTGGGATGATCAAATCTGGGCACAATGCGTCAGCTGAACAAAATAGATAAACATAAATGATTGCCAAGAGATAATGCTAGTTAGTAATACGAACGAAAACTGGGCATGGCTTAAAGTTTATATTATACTAAGTGGCTCAAGTCAACGAACTCATACCTTTATTAATCTTCCGGCAATTATGCCTATAACCCCAGTAGCTATACCCAACAACATCTGGATGCTGCTTCCGAAATGTATCAACAAACCCTTTGGACAAAAAATTAGTCTCAAATGATTTCCTTTCTTCTTTTGTGAAGCCAGCACTTCTACTATTTCCCTGGAAAAGGCGACAATTACAATTTAAACACAGAATGTTTGGGGAGGTTAAAGTGAAAATGATATCAGTACCACACTCCGCCCAGCCCCCCAGCAATTACACCCATGAGCTAGACAAAGGTGCAAACCCCTCAAAAGCATGCCCGATCATGAAGGTTATTTATTTTCCAAATTTTAGGCAAGGATTTCTCAGTAACTGTACCTTTTGACAATGAGCTTGATAAATGATAAGTGTATCATAACAAGAATATTATTGGATACTGAAATAACTAAGACAACCTGAGATACATAACTTGCAGTGCATAGCAATTTTGTCTAGTATATATCCCTTTTGAGCAATATATCAGGTGCTTGCATAGTTTCAAAGTTGACGATCGTTTTGAACAAACTAAGCATTTATATACTTGGGTTCAAGCCTTGGTAATACCGTAATAGTCCAGACGAAACCATTTTTTAAGAACATAATAAGCAAATGTTTGAAATGAATTTTGTAGCATACAGAACAGCACATATACCAATATACTTAAGCATAAAATTAAATTTTCCAAATCTCAGATATTCAATTATATAAGTGATTCAATCAGACGATTACTTACAGCAGGATCATGTATATCAATTTCCTGATGCGCACAGTTAAGATCACCAGTTAGTATCACAGGTTTTGATTTTTCCAATTCCTGCATAATCGTGAGAAATTCGTCAGGCTTTGTTTAAACATGCAATTGGCCAATTGGAAACATAATGGTAAATAAAGGAAGGGGAGCATCATGTTTGAACATAATCGTGCATTTCTGTCTAACGAAGTAGTTTTGCACATGATGTCATTAGTCTTTAACTAGTAACACATAATCCACATAACAAATGAAAGACCAAATAGAACGGAAGATATTCCAATGTACTAGCTTGATTAAGGTAAAATAAGGGAACAACAATAGCCAGATATGGCGCATACTGCACAGTGAAAGACGCCGAGTTTGCTGGGTTAAACGATTTCAAAGCTCGCAGCTCTAATTAAGCTTTCATGCAAACTTTAGGGCATTGACATCCAACTGTGTCATTTACCTCCAACGTTCTAACAAGAAACTATTTATTCTTAGTTCTTACTAATATTCAGTATGTGTGAAGGTATCAGGACAACACAGCAACCCTAAATGCAACCGCAGAAAACAGATAGACAGATACTATAAAACTGCCTACTGGAGGAAGAACATGCTCAATGAATAGAAGTACCAAGGAATAGGAACAGGGAATCAATGCAGTGACAAACGACTATATGAAACGATGGGCAAAGGCAGAACTTCAATTTTCTTTCAGAAAAAAGTGCAACAGAAAATAAGGTATAGAAGCATTAGAATACTACTTCGAAATATTAATTAGAGTAAATGAAAAGCGGGCATACTTTCATGTAGTTACCAAGGCACGGATCCCACTCTGTGACCCTGTAAGCCTACACAGTAAAATATAGTCATGGATTAGATTCTAATCTCAAATGATGTATTACGACAATGAAAAAGTATAGCAATGAATTACCAATCTTTTTAGACCATCACCGGCATTTGGTACATAAGCGGTTAGCAAGTAAAAGTCATCGAATTCCACCGTCACAACCCTCCCTTCTGTATCATGGTCTGGTACACCCAGCCCATACTTGACAGAAAGTGGTTTCACCTATAGAAAGTGCAGGACATATGATGAATAGAAACAGAATATAAAGCATACGCTAACCAAAGCAACTGTATTTGAAAACAAATGTTCCTAACTTGTACATGTGACCACAGATCAACTGAATCAGTAGACAAAACTGGAAGCCAGCATAACAATACAATGGATCTCCTTGTCTAATATCCATCAAAAGTACAGAAAGCAAAGCACAATGATTAACCGGGTGATATGAATTGATATCATGTACTGATATCAACCGATATCACAACAAACAAAAGATAAAAGATGCTTCAGGGCAAGAAAGAAGAAGTTCATGATAACTATGGAGGATCGTATAGGCTAGTCCAAATTTGGAACTGCATAATTGCATAAATACTCTTTTTTCCGTCATCTATCTTTGGGTCTTCTTCTTCTTTTTTTTGTATTTTGGCCAAGTTTTTTCTAACATTTCCTTTCTAAGTTTCAGGTAATCTGGGTTAAAGGTTCCCAATAAAACACCAGTATCAATGGAGTTGGAACAACTGGTATAACTGGCTCATTTCTAGGTAAGGGGGCAGTTGGGCACTTTGTTCCTTCATTCCATTTGCAGTTTCCCTTGCAGTTGGTTTAACTTCATAGTACAATAGAAAAAAGAAATGAAAATCCGTAAGTGTTTTATTTGTGTATGAGTGAACTATGAAGCCCTGACAATACTGGTGGCAGTAGGGCGCAAGAATGAAGTCCATACCCTGAAATTATGGCAGCCCCCGAATAGCCAAGTTTTGATACACTGCAGGTCCAGAAACTATTGGTATAGCCTTCAAGAAGACTTTCCTTGATGACTTCAACATCTTTCTCCTGCTTAAAATAGTGAAATTATTGTTGATAGACAATTCCAGTCAAAGAAGTACATCAAAGATTTCAGAGAGGACAAAAAGCAGGTGCCAGCTTTGCAAGATAACAAATATCTTGCCTGCATTTTCGTTTCTTGCAGGCATAGCACATCAAAATCCTCCCTCTGTGCTAACTCATGAACAGAGAAGCCCCTAGATTTCATCAAAGCTCTCAGCCCATTGACATTCCATGATAGAATCTTTACCGCCCTTGTATCCTTGCCAAGGGGTGGAGGCCTCATGACCTTAGGATTGTAGGGAATCCACTCAGGCCGTGGTTTCTTGTGCACAAGTACAGTCCAGGGCTCTGAATCATCCACAGTAAGACCCAGTCCTGCCTTCGCAACAGCACCGTCGACTGATAGGCAATCGCACAGTTAGCCAAGAGAGAAGTAATTTTCTAGTCCAAAAATGATCAAGTAAAGACTGCTGAGCGTACCAACAAGTGTTTCCTTCTGGACTGATGTCTTGTTTAGTTTCACAGTAGTCACAGGACTCTCCTTCAGAGCAGCGCCCTTAGTTGATTGCTGCTTTGTTCTACTTCTCTTGGAAGGAGTTACGGAAATAACTTCAGAAGTTTCTGAATTTTGTTCAACTACTACTGAAGCGGCACCTTTTCTTTTGAAGGTACTTCTGACGGGACAATTTTCTCAATTGTTGATGTTCCCTCTTTACCTGTAGAAAATGAATCAGCATCCAGCCAAAATGCTTATTGCAACATTAATTTGCTATTTTCTGGCTACATACGATCTTTGGGGAAAACTGAAAATTGTCTTATGTTACAAGGGCACGAGTCATAACTGGATCAAGAGGTTGTCGAGGTACATGTACTGGCTCATCATTTTTGTTTTAGAGAGTTTATGCAAGGAAAGCATGTATTTAGGTCAATGGTACTGCTAGAAGTCTGCAAGTAAGTCATACCAGTTACTTCCTCGCCCAGAGAATCCATCAGAGCTGATACCAGATCTTTCTTGTTACCTTTCCCAGAAACACCCATGCTCCTTCAAATTCATTGCACACAGTGATTAAATGGACAATAAATTTTCGGCAACACAGAATAAGCAGGGGCGGAACCAGGAAATTCACATAAGGGGGCAGAGAATTGAACACAACTTTAAAATGCAAAAAAAATGTATAGAGATTTTTTTCTACTGTGACTGTAGCAAAAATACGGAGTGTGCTCCAAATCAGAGAAGAAATTCTGGTGCTTGTCCCTTGAGTTCTTTGGAATATTGAAGAACAGAGAGGGGAGAGAAGCAACAGGGATGAGAATCACACATACAGCATGCAGGAACGAGAGGAAAAGTTTCTGCATGTTGAGTTCTTTGGCTGAATGAAGGGAAGGAAAAGTCAAAAGCTTCTCATCTCTATAGATCTTTGTGAGTAGAGTACATGCATTTTCGTGTTTGAGTGAGGCACATAGAGTAGAACACACAGCTGCTTGCATAATTAATCAGGGGTCTTAGAGAAATTTCTGCATGTTGGGGGAGCCGTGGCCCCTGCTGGCCACCCCCTGGTTCCGCCCTTGAGAATAAGGGCAGGCTAGGAAAAGTGCGAACCTTGTGAGTTCTCTGAGCTCTTTCACTGTCATGGATTGGAGCATACTAGGGTCACCTCTGATTCGCTCTATCTCCAGTGTGCTTTCGGTGACATCTTCCTACGATTCAAGCAACAATAAAATTGAACCACAGCCATTGGACGGGTAAATGGACAATGTGAGCACAACGGGCATACAAGACTAACCTTCTCTATGATTGTTTCTTCATCTTTCTTGATCTCAATGTTCTTAGAGACAGCTCGGCGTGAATACGTAGCCCGAATCCCCTCACTCATCACGTTTAGTTTGTAAGCACGAACTTTCTGCAAGTTCTGTTTGCACTTGGAAGCCCGCAGCTACACCAGTAAGAACAATTTTACCACATATTGGGTGATTCTCGAACAGCTGGGCCCAAATGCACGATAGCCATGCCAAACTTTCCTCAATGCGCAGAAAATTAGAGAACTATTATGGCCAACATTCTAATTGCAGATGAGTTAAGTGGAAGTTTATTCACAAGAAAGACAAAAATGCTAAAGCCCCCTGAAGGCAAACCTAGTAATCTATAGCACATTGCAATAACAAAGTTGGAGAGAAACGAGGAACTAATTTTGATCCGTCCCCAAAGCGAAACCCTTAATGGACACCCCCCCCCCCCCCCCCCCCCCCCCCCTTCTTCTATTATCCCCCCAAATCGAAAGCTGATGCTCCGTGGTGCGCGGAAGAACCGGAATCAACAAAAAGGAAACTGAAAATGCACATAAGAGGGTCGATAACCGTACTCGCAGAGACGGAGGAGAGAGGCGCCGCGCAGGAGCAGCTGCATCCGCGAGTGGGTGCGTGGAGGCGGCGAAACCCTCACTTCATAAATATCAAAACTAGGGTTTATGCAACCAATAGATCGAGAGAAATCACATTCAACTCAGGAAAATGGGCGTGCGGAGGGGTAGAGCATACCTGAGACGTCGCCGCCGCTGACGTGAACGGAGCCGCCGCCGTACCCCTGCTGTTCACGACGGGACGAGGGCACAAAGCTCCGATGTGTTCGGCGGTCCCAAATGATGGCTTGAGTCGATCCGTTCGATAGGGGCAAAATGTGAAAAGGAGGTTAGAGGGCAAAAAAGGATTATTTTTTTGTTTTTATTTTTGCAAACTATCACAAAATTCAGCATTTGTTCTACCATTACCGAAATTTCACATATAAATTTTGCTACAAAGAATAAAGACGTACTCTCTATAGAACTATAAAGTTTTGAAGCAAATTCGAAAAATAGCTTAATAAATAAAAAGTAAACATTTATAGGTTATGTTGTTATTTAATATAGAAAAATGTGGACTTCCAGAATTGGCAGCCAAAATAAATGGCCGCCTCACCCCCATGAGACCGGTAAGGATTTGTTTGATAATAGTGTATCTTCAGCGAGTTTTGGGTATTATCCTGCTCAAAATTCAAATCCGTACTTATTCATAAAAGATTGTTTAGTTCTATTACATTGGGTCGATTTTATCCCCACTTTTTTCATAGAATTTACCAACCCCTCATGTATTCAATATCCAATATACTACCCTCCCTGGTGAATTGGATATATGGAGATTTGATGGGATTGTGGTAACAGTTTCACCAAAACCCTATGGGGATTTATCCCACTAATCTCTAAAAAATACTACTACCAAATAAGAACTAGTGGTGTTTACAACACCAGACTTTTTTTTCGCCAAATTTAGTAAACCAGGATTCGAGTGCACATGGTGTATACGTCCCAGTGTTAGATTAGGCGGCACCTAGGCAACGCTTTAGCACGCTTGGGCTATAAGCGATGGGTAAACGCCTCGCCTAGGGCATAAGCGGAACTCTAGGCAGTGTAAGCAATTGATTGTCTTCTCCAGCAAGAAATCATGCCCTTACACTGAAAAACCAGATGGGCCATAATCCAATGACAATTGTTGGTAGCACACTCATTTATATGGTCTAAATTAGATATATAATAACCCAAATACACAAATATTGGTACAAACTATATGCCCGCCTAGGCTGGGCCTAGTGCGCTTAATGGTCGCCTAGGCGCTACGAGAATGCCAACGCCTCGCGTACGCCCAGCGCTTTTTCCAACCTTGGTGCATCCTGTTCTTTTAGATAGGTGCAAATATGTTTCAATATTTCTTCATACCATCGAGCACAAAGTAGAGGTACACACATACATAAACCACACAAACACAAACTAGAACTAGGATCCTCTGAAGTGTGTAACCATGTAGTTTCCTAACGTTGTGTCGCTGATTGGTGGGACCCACCTCTAATGGGCCCCACATGTCAGTAGGCCCTGTAGTAGGGAAGCCTATTGATGTCTATTACACGCTTCTATTCTTGTAGATTATGTTGGGCCTCCAAGCGCAGATGTTTGTAGTATAGCAGTAAATTTCTCTTAAGTGAGTAACCCACGGTTTATCGAGCCTAGGGAGGTGTAGGTTGAATTTATCCTTTCAAATAAGATACAAGAAGTCTCTTGTGTCCCCAACACACCTAATATAATTATTAGTTGTATAGGCGCATTAGTTCGGCGAAGAGATGGTAAAATATTGGTAATAACGGTGCCAGAAAAGAGTTTGTTGTCGGGGTGTAAGTATTGGTCACCAAACCCCAACAATGATGATTTAAGGTGGTTTTTGTAATCTGAAATAAAAATGGCAGCAAGGTAACAAGTAACAAAAGTGACTAAAAACGGTGCATCAATGCTTGGAAATAAGGCCTATGTATCATACTTTCACTAGTGATTACTCTCAACATCATTAACATAATTAAACACAAGATAGACCCCTTCGAAGGCATGCATGGTATCGTTACTCCGAGTTCACTCAACTATGGATCAAAACAGGTGAGACTTGCGTAGGGCTACAAAAGTACACCTTAAAGTTCATATTCCTCTCTATGGATAGCCGCCCTACGTGTCACATGAGCTTCCAGAGATCGTACTAACAAACACCACAAAACATATCTTGAATAGTGTCTTTCCAATATGCCCGAACGGTAATCATATTATCACTCTCATACTATAAGGAGATCGTACTAAACACAAGCATCAAGAAACCTGATTATTCCATTACAAATCCAATAAACAAGAACAATCTCATGATAAATATCACTCTAATCTATTATCCATAGAGTTCTGTAGCGGGCTACGGAAATTATACTAGATATCATCAATTGAGCAACATCATGTCCATTACATAAAGGAAATATAGGGGGAACATCACATAGTTCAACTAGATTAACAACACTAATGATCACAATAAAGATCACAACATGGGAGAGAGAGATAACCACATAGTTACTAGTACAAGCCCTCAGCCCCGAAGTGGGACTACTCTCGTGTCGCCATTAGAAGCAGCAAGGTCGATGAAGTTGGATCCGGAAGTGAATCCCCGTCCCGGTATGGTGCCGGAACATGAACTTCTGGTCCCCGAACTAGGATTTTGGGGTTGACGACGGATCTGTAATGTTTCTGGAAAAATCCTTTGGGGGTCTTTGTTTTTAGGTCAGGAGGGAATTTATAGGCGAAGAGGCTTCGCGAGGACGTAAACGAAGCGGCCATGCAGTCGGTGGCCGCGACCCCTTTCTGGCCTGCGTGTGGCGCCCGCGTGGCTGCCACGTGCCTCCCCTCGCGCCGTACTTTTGGTTTCGGTCTTCTTTCCTCCGATAAAAAATCATCGTAAATTATCGTCCATTTCCGAGAATATTTTCTTACTAGGTTTTTTGAAATAAAAAAATAGCAGAAAACAGTAACTGACACTTGGCATCTTGTCAATAAGTTAGTCCAATAAAATGCCACAAAATTATATAAAACCATGATATAAATATATAGCAATGGTATAAAAGTAGGATGAAAAAAAATTATAAATACATTTTGTACGATCACCTACGTCAGGGGATCTGTGTCGCACAAACACAACCATGCCCATGCATCATATTTATTTATGGTGTATGGTTTTATGAACTCCCGAGCTCATATGAGTCTGGCCGATTAGGAAAAATAAAAAATGAATAGTATGACATCTTTAAAGTTTCTGAAAACAAGTGGTTACAAATATATCAAGTGTTCTACAAATGTCCAAAGTTTTGTGATTAAATAGCATTTGTATTGTTCTATGCAAAAGCATAAGTGGCCAACATGGGATCTAAAACAGTATATTTTAGAGCACTATCTTTATTCTCACATAGCACCATAAATGTCGTTTCATCTCAAAACAATACACATATGTAGAACACTTGGATATGTTTGTCACCACTTTTCATCAATATTTCTACGAGTGGAGATTTGGTGCTTCCGATCTCCAGTGATATCGCCTATTTCAAAAAATAAAAAATATATCTAAAAGTTCCAAAAAAATATGAAAACAATCATGCACATTCTCAATGATATATGCTACAAGCGTGCGAAATCTCAATGGAAAATACGTTACGGTTTGAGCTCCAAAAAATGACAAATGTATAGATCTGAGTATAGTGAAGAATATGTAGTTTCATATTTAACTTTTGTCTTTTTAGTCTAACTCAGAGTGTATTGTATTTTCCATTGAGATTTTACAAGTTTTTAGGATATATCATTTAGAACATGCATGATTTCTTTCAGATTTTTCTGAAACTTTTAAATACATTTTAATTTTTTTAATGCGAGATCACTGGAGCTCGGGAGCAAAAATGACTTTCCACGAAAATAGAAGAAATAAAAAACTTACTAAATACAGTGAAATCAAAATGAAAGCACAAATATAAATAGGACATTAAAAACATTGCTCTTATACTTCGTGCATTGAGTCAAAATTCCTATATTTTGAACCTTGAAACTCCACAAAGTCTAATATTTCTGTGTTTCTACTATGCTCCACTGATTTTCTTCTTTGTCTGCTCCATTTTTTTTGAATCAAAGAGATGAACATAATTACAAAAAGGAAACACTTGCTTTTATATATTTCTTTCATTATCTACGAACCACGGAGTACCCCACGGGCCGTTCCAACTAAAATTGGGACCCGGGGCAAGTTTAGATATAATTAAACTAAATTTTATACTTTCTTAGAAAAATCATGATAGTTTAAACAAATATATGTAGCATTGTTAACCAATAATATTTTTCTCAATTGGTTCCGTTATATGTTGCAAGGTATATCATCGAAATAATACCAAGGTTGCGCAATAAGATTTTTTTTCCTTTTTAGATATTATCCCTAAACCCTAAACGATCCTAAAGGTGAAACAAGGTAAAAACACACTCCTCCTTTTTTTACAACTGATAAATAATATAATGTACATTATATTATTGTATGCGTGTTCTTCTCTATTTTATTATATTACTAAATATACTGGTAGAAAATTTAAAACATACGACCTAACAAATATCTTGATAGATGTATGTAGTGTATGGTTATGTAACCAAATATATAGAAGCATCTAGTGCATACAGTTGGCGTGATCATTTTTCCGTAGTCAAATGTACCTTAAAAGTTATAGTGGATCTAATAATAAGTTGATACTATGTTGATCATATATATTATTATTGAAATAGCATTGCTTATAGTAATCACTGTCGGCCATAAAACATTATGTGTCTACTATGTTTGCACACACAAAATTCAATTAGTATATGTGCTCACCGCAATAATCCTCAGTATGATATGGTGTATACAGATGCTTCTACTCGTTTCTCAAATAATAAGTTACACATAAAATTAAGCATTGAAAATATATGTAGAAAACTTTACTATAGCATATGTAAGGTATTCATAGAATAGATTAGCAGGCAAATTAATCCAAATGGTTTATTTTCATATGGTACGTTGTATTGACCCCCCTCTGTATTGATTCCCCTCGTGTGCAATTGTTCATGTATCTCACTGATACGTCTCAAACGTATCTATAATTTTTGATGTTCCATGTTGATATTATGCCTATTATTACATGTTTTATATACACTTCACAGCATTTTTACACATTTTCTTGGACTAACCTATTAACAAGATGCCACAGTGCCAGTTCCTGTTTTCTGCTGTTTTTCCGTTTCAGAAAAGCTAGTCGGGGAATATTCTCAGAATTGGATGAAAATCAACGGAGGTCCCTATTTCACCGACACGTCCACGGAGTCCAAAGGGGAGACGGAGAGGCGCCAGAGGGCGGCCACACCACCCTATGGCGCGTCCCCCATGCCAGGCGCGCCGAGGGGTGGTGTGGGCCCCTCGGGTGCCCTCCGACGCCGCCCTTTCGCCTATATATTCCTCCCGTCCAGAAACCCTAAATATCCGAGCCATATTCCACAAAAAGTTCCAGAGCCGCCGCCGTCGTCAACCCTAGCTCGGGAGGGTTCTGAAGCTCTTTCCGGCACTCTGTCGGAGGGGAGATCATCACCGGAGGGCTCTACATCGCCATGCCTGCCTCCGGAGTGATGCGTGAGTAGTTCATCCTTGGACTACTGGTCCATGGCAGTAGTTAGATGGTTGTCTCTCCACTTTGTGCTATCATGTTTAGATCTTGTGAGCTGCCTATCATGATCAAGATCATCTTATTGTAATGCTACATGTTGTGTTTGCTGGGATCCGATGAATATTGATACTATGATCAAGTTGATTATCAATCTATCTTTATATGTTGTTTAGGATCTTGCATGCTCTCCGTTATTAGTAGATGCTTTGGCCAAGTAGATGCTTTTAACTCCAAGAGGGAGTATTTATGCTCGGTAGTGGGTTCATGCCTCCAGTAATCTGGGTGAGTGACAGAAACATCTAAGGTTGTGGATGTGCTGTTGCCACTAGGGATAAACAACAATGCTATGTCTACGGTCATTTGTGTTGTTTACATTACACACTTTGCTTAATGCAATTATCTGTTGCTTGCAACTTAATACCAACGGGGGACACAGATGTTAACCTGGCGGTGGATTATTAGTCATAGATGATGTTGGATAACGGTCTATGTATCTTGATGTAATGCCCAATTAAATCTCATAGTAATCATCTTGTCATATATATGCATTGTCATGCGCTCACTATTTTATCAATTGCCCAGCTGTAATTTGTTTACCCAGCATGTTAGTTATCTTTTATGGAGAGACACCACTAGTGAACTGTGGACCCGGTCCATTCTTTTACACTGATAAAACCACCAACTGCAATCATTGTTCTCTTTTACTTTCTGCAATTAAATATGTTTTCCACACCATACGTTTAATCCTTTGTTTTCAGCAAGCCGGGAAGATTGACAACCTTCCTGTTTCGTTGGGGCAAAGTAGTTTGATTGTGTTGTGTGCAGGTTCCACGTCAGTTATTGAGTAACGGCGCCGCCGACAACCTTCTGAAGTACTCCTACTCCTCCTGGATTGATAACCTTGGTTTCTTACTGAGGAAATTGCTGCTGCACTACATTATACCTTCCTCTTGGGGTCTCCCAACGAACGTGTGTTTCACGTCATCAAGCACATTTTCTGGCGCCGTTGCCGGGGAGTTAGAAGACTTCTGCAAGGGGAGTCTCACGCTTCCAATCTCTTTACTTTGTTTTTGTCTTGCTTAGTTTATTTTTATTTTATCTTGTTTGCTTTTAAATATCAAAAACACAAAAAATTAGTTTCTTGCATCTAGTTTATTTTGAGTTGTTATTTTCTGTCTGTTTTAATTTGCTAAAATGAGTACTCCTGAGAACACTAAGTTGTGCGATTTCACTAGCACAAACAACAATGATTTCATATGCACACCTATTGCTCCACCTGCTTCTAAAGCAGAGTTTTATGAAATTAAACCTGCACTTTTAAATCTTGTTATGAAAGAGCAATTTTCTGGTGTTAGTACTGATGATGCTGCTGCTCACCTTAATAACTTTGTTGAACTTTGTGAAATGCAAAAGTATAAGGAAGTAGAAGGTGATATTATTAAATTGAAACTTTTTCCTTTCTCCTTGAGAGGACGTGCTAAAGAATGGTTGCTATCTTTGCCTAGAAATAGTATTGATTCATGGACTAAATGCAAAGATGCTTTCATTGGAAAATATTATCCTCCTGCTAAGATTATATCTTTGAGAAGTAGCATAATGAATTTTAAGCAATTTGATAATGAACATGTTGCTCAAGCATGGGAGAGAATGAAATCATTGGTTAAGAATTGTCCCACTCATGGACTGACTACTTGGATGATCATCCAAACCTTTTATGCAGGATTAAATTTTTCTTCAAGGAATTTATTGGATTCGGCCGCTGGACCTTTATGTCCATCACTTTGGGTGCTGCAACAAAGCTTCTAGATGATATGATGATAAATTATTCTGAGTGGCACACCGAGAGAGCTCCAACAGGTAAGAAGGTAAATTCTGTTGAAGAAATCTCTTCCTTGAGTGATAATTGATACTATTATGTCTATGCTTGCAAATGGTCAAGTGCATGTTGATCCAAATAATGTTCCTTTAGCTTCTTTGGTTGCTCAAGAAGAGCATGTTGATGTGAACTTCATTAAAAATAATAACTTCAACAACAATGCTTATAGGAATAATTTTGGTAATGTAATTATAAGCCCTATCCTTCTAATAATGGCAATGGTTATGGTAATTCCTATGGTAATTCCTACAACAATAATAAAAGTGTGCCCTCTGATCTTGAAGTTATGCTTAAGGATTTTATTAGTACACAAACTGCTTTCAATAAAACTGTTGAGGAAAAACTAGGGAAAATTGATGTTCTTGCCTCTAAGGTTGATAGTCTTGCTCTTGATGTTGAATTTTTGAAAATAAAGAATATGCCTCATGATGTTAAAGAGAACAAAACTCTCAATGCTATACAAATTAAAATTGATAACAATGTGAGGATGCTAGCCGAATTGCATGCTAGGTGGGAAAGAGAGGATGAAATTGCTAAAAGAATAGTATTGCTAGAGTTTGTACTATTTCTACTACTGAAAAAGCTGTAACCTCAAGTGATATTAACCTCCTACTGTTAATGGTAAGATAATTGGTGTTGGGAATGTCTCTACTTCTGTTGCAAAACGTTTTAAATTGCCTGATAACTGAAACTGTTCTTGATAAAAGTGCTGAAATTTTTCGAAGTGAGGAGATAATGGTTCCATTACCTTTGATGATAATGATTTTGATTTTGATGGTTGTAATCTTTCTGAAGTAATTATGTTCTTGCAAAAGCTAGCTAGAAGTCCTAAAGCAAGTGAAATAAACATGGCTTTTACTAAACATATTACTAATGCTCTCATGCATGTTAGGGAAGAAAATTAAAACGTGAAGCATCCATCCCTAGGAAGTTAGAAGATGGTTGGGAGCCCATCATTAAAATGAAATTGAATAATTTTGATTGCAATGCTTTGTGTGACCTTGGTGCTAGTATTTCTGTTATTCCTAAAAGCTTTATGATATGCTTGATTTAGCACCTTTGGAAAATTGTTATTTGGATGTTCACCTGCTGATGCTACATAAAGAAACCTTTGGGTAGAATTGATGATGTTTTATTATGGTAAACAACAACTTTGTCCCTGTTGATTTTGTTGTTTTGGATATTGAATGCAATCCATCTTGTCCTATTGTGCTTGGAAGACCTTTTCTTAGAACTGTTGGTGCTATTATTGATATGAAGAGGGGAATATAAATATCAATTCCCGCTCAAGAAAGGTATGGAACACTTCCTAGGAAGAAGATAAAACCACCTTTTGATTCTATTGTTCGAACAAATTATAATGTTGATGTTTCTACACTTGGTAATACTTGATGCATGCTTTGTGCCTAGCTAAAAGGCGTTAAAGAAAAGCGCTTATGGGAGGCAACCCATTATTTTTATTTCTGCAATTTTTCTTTTATTGAGTCAAGGAATTGTTTACTTCTGTAACAACTCCTTTGTATCTTTACTTTTTGTATTGTTGTGCCAAGAAAGTCTCTAATGATAAGATGATGCTAGATTTGATTGCTGCGCAGAAACAGATTTTTCTGTTCACTGTACGAAATTCCTAAATTCATAGAAATGTGATTTAAATCTGCATTTTTTGTGCGTAATCTGATATATGTACGCATCTTTCGTTAGTTCAACGTTTTTCGATCTGAGCAACGTAAGTGCCTCGAAAAATTCGTCTTTACGGACTGTTCTGATTTGGACAGATTCTGTCTTTTGTTTTGCATTCTCTCTTTACAAGTGTTAGGTGGAATTCTTTTGGTGGAAGAGCTTCACATAAGGCTAGTAACAGTAGCTAATGTTTAAATGATGGTCATGTTTGCGTCTTACAGAACATGTGAGTTTTTGATTTGATGCACTAACCCTCTAATGAGAATTATGTTGAGTTTGGGTGAACGAAGTTTTCAAGGTCAAGAGAGAAGGTGATATAATAGATCAAGAAGAGTGAAGAGCTTAAGCTTGGGGAGGCTCCCATGGATCTCCCCAGCATATTTCAAGAAGACTCAAGCGTCTAAGCTTGGGGATGCCCAAGGCATCCCCTTCTTCATCGACAAATTATCAGGTCATCTCTAGTGAACTATATTTTAATTCTTCACATCATATGTGCTGTTCTTGGAGCGTCTGTGTGCTTTTATTTTCAGTTTGTTTTTTTTATTTTCTGATCACAACTTGTTGGATCCTAGCATTCTTGTTGGAGAGAGACACGCTCCGCTTTTTCATTAGAATACTCCTATTCTTCACTTATACTTGTTGAGTATTCACATCTAGCGCTGTTAAGCTTTTAGCTCTTGTTTTCATGTATCTCTTGTCAGAGCTATTAGTTCTTTTAAAGAAAGTACTCTCTTATTCACTTATATTTGTTTGGAGAGTTATTTAAATAAGTTGATTGGTGTTTGGTTGGAACAGAAAATGTTGCATGTGGTAAATGGTATAATGGAAAACGCTTACATACTCTTGTAGATCACTATCTTGGATAATTTGATACTTGTCAATTGTTTTGAGTTACAAGTAGGTCATGTTTAAACTTTGTATCATGTAAGCAAATCCCATTAGTGGAGAACTGCCGTAAAGCTTGTTGAAATTTGGTTTGTATAAGTGGTAATTCCAAGGTCTAGATATTTTCTAGTAAAAGGGTTTGGTTAACAAGGAAGACAGTGTGGAGTCTTATAATGTTTCTGATATGTTGTCATATAAGTTTTTGGTGTACCGGTTGATAGTCTGTGTTTGCTTAAATAACCTTGCTAGCCTAAACTCTGTACTAAGCGGGAATGTTGCTTGTGCATCCAAATCCTTGAGCCAAAATCCATGCCATCTGTGTCCACCATAACTACCTATATGTGGTATTTTCCTGCCACTCCAAGTAAATTTTTCATGTGCTACCTTTAAACTATTCAAAATTGTATTACTCCTTTTTGTGTCACTGTTTACCAAGCTCATGAGGACGTGGTAGATGTCTTTATTTCACTTGTCAATGAGGCTTTACCTCAGACTAGCGGCATATACATCCGCTTATCTATTAATTTTGCAAAAAGAGCTGGCAACGGGGTGCCCAGTCCCAATTAATTACAACTTTAACCGCTTAATCTCTTCACATTTTGTCAACTGAGCCTTCAGTGAAACATCTGCATGTGTAAACAAAAGAGAAAGAGGGATGATCTGCCTTGCTGGTAGAAATAACGTCCTTCATGGGAGCCGCTCTTAAAAGTCTGGTTGGCAAGGGTTATATCGTACTGTCTACTACTGATTCGTTGACAATTAACATACACCTCTCAAAACATTATTTTTACTCTCTATATGATTTCAAAAACTAAAAAGCTCTAGCACATGATTTAATCCCTGCTTCCCTCTGCGAAGGGCCTTTCTTTTACTTTTATGTTGAGTCAGTTTTCCTACTTCTTTCTATCTCCACAAGCAAACACTAGTGTCAACTTTGGTACAACAATTGTTATATGCTAGCATATTTGACTGATTATATTGCTTTGTATTGACAATATCCATGAGATAAATATGTTGAGGTTGAAGCAAATGCTGAAACTAAAATCTTCCTTTGTGTTGGTCAATACCTTTTACTTTAAATTATTGCTTTTTGAGTTAACTCTTATGCAAACTTGTGGATACATGTCTCCAAAGTACTATTCATGAAAAGTTTTGCTCATATGATTCAGTTGTTTACTCATTACTTATTTAGTAGCAAACTATAGACCATTGACTTGGATCACTTAATTCATTCACATGTGCTTTCACTATTATTTGATCAAGATTGTGTGATAGCATGTCACCTAAAAAATTATATTGTTTTATCGTTTACCTACTCGAGGACGAGTAGGAACTAAGCTTGGGGATGCTGATACGTCTCAAACGTATCTATAATTTTTGATGTTCCATGTTGATATTATTATTGTTACATGTTTTATATACACTTCACAACATTTTTACACATTTTCTTGGACTAACCTATTAACAAGATGCCACAGTGCCAGTTCCTGTTTTCTGCTGTTTTTCCATTTCAGAAAAGCTAGTCGGGGAATATTCTCGGAATTGGACGAAAATCAACGGAGGTCACTATTTCACCGACACGTCCACGGAGTCCAAAGGGGAGACGGAGAGGCGCCAGAGGGTGGCCACACCACCCTAGGGCGCGACCCCCATGCCAGGCGCGCCGAGGGGTGGTGTGGGCCCCTCGGGTGCCCTCCGACGCCGCCCTTTCGCCTATATATTCCTCCCGTCCAGAAAAACCTAAATACCCGAGCCATATTCCACGAAAAGTTCCAGAGCCGCCGCCGTCGTCAACCCTAGCTCGGGAGGGTTCTGAAGCTCTTCCCGGCACTCTACCGAAGGGGAGATCATCACCGGAGGGCTCTACATCGTCATGCCTGCCTCCGGAGTGATGCGTGAGTAGTTCATCCTTTGACTACGGGTCCATAGCAGTAGCTAGATAGTTGTCTCTCCACTTTGTGCTATCATGTTTAGATCTTGTGAGCTGCCTATCATGATCAAGATGTTCTTATTATAATGCTACATGTTGTGTTTGCTGGGATCCGATGAATATTGATACTATGATCAAGTTGATTATCAATCTATCTTTATATGTTGTTTATGATCTTGCATGCTCTCCGTTATTAATAGATGATTTGGCCAAGTAGATGCTTTTAACTCCAAGAGGGAGTATTTATGCTCGATAGTGGGTTCATGCCTCCAGTAATTTGGGTGAGTGACAGAAACATCTAAGGTTGTGGATGTGCTGTTGCCACTAGGGATAAAACAACAATGCTATGTCTACGGTCATTTGTGTTGTTTACATTACACACTTTGCTTAATACAATTATCTGTTGCTTGCAAGTTAATACCAACGGGGGACACGAATGTTAACCTGGCAGTGGATTATTAGTCATAAATGATGTTGGATAACGGTCTACGTATCTTGATGTAATGCCCGATTAAATCTCATAGTAATCATCTTGTCATATATGCATTGTCATGCGCTCACTATTTTATCAATTGCCCAGCTGTAATTCGTTTACTCAGCATGTTAGTTATCTTTTATGGAGAGACACCACTAGTGAACTGTGGACCCCGTTCCATTCTTTTACACTGATAAAACCGCCAACTGCAATCATTGTTCTCTTTTACTTTCTGCAATTAAATACTGTTTTCCACACCATACGTTTAATTCTTTGTTTTCAGCAAGCCGGGAATATTGACAATCTTCCTGTTTCGTTGAGGCAAAGTAGTTTGATTGTGTTGTGTGCAGGTTCCACGTCAGTTATCGAGTAACGGCACCGCTGACAACCTTCTGAAGTACTCCTAACTCCTCCTGGATTGATAACCTTGGTTTCTTAACTGAGGGAAATTTGCTGCTGCACTACATTATACCTTCCTCTTGGGGTCTCCCAACGAACGTGTGTTCTCACGTCAGCAGTCACCCTCATGTTATTCATGTATGCCAGTGTAAACTTTCTATTGTTTATAAATAGTCAATTGTCTCTTACACATACTTTATTATTTAAGTCTCTCATTCTCTCGGGCCCGGGCCGGTTGCCCGGTTTTCCCGTCATATGGACAAACCCTAAACCCCGGAGTTCCCTCGACATGCTGCACCTGTACTCCCTCCATTTCTATTTATGAGATGCATATGTTTTGAGAGAGCATTTTTGCCTCCCGAACTCCAGTGCTCCTTCCTTGTAAACTAATTCGAAATGGTATTATGAAGTTTCAAAAAATCTCCAAAAAAAATCGTGGATACATATACATGTTATCTACATATCTGCATAGTTTAGCTCAATAATACATTGTATTGTAGGCTACAAAAAAATCACAAAATTATGGATCTAAAAAGGGTGAAACAGAACTCATTTTACTTGGTATATTTGTCTTTTTTGTGCAGGCCACAGATGAAAAGATATTTCTATGAAAATTAGGGCGTACATTGTAGACATGTATATGTACTTGTATTTTTTTTCCAGAATTTCTGAGATGAAGAAATGAACTTTTCATTTTTTTTTTACCGGGAGCAGTGGAGCTTGGGATAAAGAAGTGTTTTTGGTACGTTTGACCAAGATTTAGTATAAATAGGTAAGGATTATTTTATAAATAATTTGTATCTTTCTATGTTATTTTCCGGTCGAACTTTGTCTCCAAACATGGGCGTGCCTTATAAATGTAAATGGAGGGGTACATCTTATTCAGTAAGTAATGTTAAATTTTAATTTTCAAAATTTAAAGAAGAATTAGACGCTCACGAGTCGCAACCGTGGTAAATATATGGTACTTATGAGAATGGAAAAGAAACTTTCTGAATTTTTCGTGGAAATTAATAAGGAAACGGAAACATATATTTGGGAACAGAAGTGAGAAATTTTATGCAGAAGCAGAAACGTAAACGATGTATTTTGACGGGACTGACCATGGAAATCTAATTTTTGTTTCTGCTAATATGGAACTTTCCAAAACCCAATGCTTTCCTTGTCTAGCATGCCCAAATAATTTGAGTGGCCAGTGAAAAAATTTAGACACAACCCAATATATCTAAATAAAGCAAGGAAAGAATATGTGACCATGTTAGACCATATATACTCGCATACATGATCTCTCTCGAACAGTTTCGAGGTTGCCATTTCAGTGCTGCACTCTCGAACAGTTTCGAGTTTGCCATTTCAGTGCTGCACTAGGATTAGGAACGATAATAGGTATTTTCTGTGTTGCCAAAATTGATAAGTTATACACACTATCTGATGATATCTCCGGAAATCCATTTTGACCTGTTCACATGTTCTGTCTGTTTGCACCGATTTTGTTTTAGCACGGAGCAACACAAATGTCACTCTCCAACAACTTTATACATACTTTTGACATGTACTCCCTCCGTTCCTAAATATAAGATGTTTTAGATATTACACATGTTGTCTACATACACACTAAAGTGAGTGAATATACACATGAAATGTGTCTAGATACGCTTGTATACATGTGAATGTGGACAAAACCTAAAATATCTTATATTTAGAAACGGAGGGAGTATATGTGGATGTTGCCAATTATTTACAGGTTTTGATAAGTTCTTTTTCCATTGGAATTTCAGAAATGGGTAATAGCACGTCCGCTCGGGGAGTCAAAAACGGCTCATGGTTCATTCTGATACCTCCTTATATTTTGTTTCATTGAACTTTACAAGTTTATTCATTATTTAAGGGGTGTCTTAATTTGGCAAACATCAGCCCGGTTCGCTGCCTCCATTGCTTCCAAGCTGGGCACATAGCTCGTAAATGCCGAGCCAGCTCCCTCCCTCAATGCGCTATCCTCTCGCCTGACAAGATCCGCACCATCACGCCGCGCTCGATCCCTCCTCCGAGCTCCCGCTCACCACTGATAAAAGAGAGGCCTGCCCCCACGGCTCCCGCTCATACCAGACTCACCTTCCCCACCTTCCCCTCTGCGAGCTCAAGCTCCGCAGCACCACCACCTCCTCCCCAGCGCGCCCCGATTGCCACTCGTTTAAGCTTCACTGCTAGCGCTGCTCCGCAGGCGAGCACTCCTGCTCCACCACCGCCACCGCCACCACCGTCCCAGCCGCCACCTCCCATGGCCGCCATGTTCGCTGCCGGGATCGACACCTCCTCCCTCCCCTTGGCGAATCCCGCCGCCCCTGGCGGCGCCCTGCGGCGGACAGACGTGGGCTTCTGTTCCGTCGTCCCCGGCCAGGCCATCGTCCACGAGGAGCTCCACCTCGGCGAGACTGCGATCACCGTCATCGCGGTCGGGAACCACAGCGAGTTCTGGCCGGCCAAGATCAAGGAGTTCCTGCTCACGGAGGTTCTGCCCCACATGCACGACTCCTCTTTCGCGCCCGTGCAACAGGTGGCGGCGGCGCCGTTGCCGGCGGCGGCCGCACCAACGGAGACCTTGCTCCTGCCTAGGGTTTCAGCTCGGCCAACCCTACGCAGGACAAGATCCCTGCCGCTGATCTCCCACAACACGGCATCTACGCCGTCAGATGCTGCGGTGGGACGCTCGAAGACGGGTCCCGCCAGGACAGTGACGCAGCCTCCTCCCGTGATCGACGTGGTTTCCTCTTCTGTACTGCAGTCAAAAACCATGCAGGGCGTGCATGGATCGATGGAGGGCCCCTTTCCAGTCCAGGATGGTGGGGACTCGGAGACCGCGCCTGGTGGTGCCGCTGACCGGTCCACGGGCATCCTATCCGAGCTGGAGGCTGGTGGGGACGCGGAGCCCGCGCCTGGTGGTACCGCTGACCAGTCCACGGGCCTCACCGATGCGACCGATGCCTCGCCTGCGCTATCTGACCAAGTGCCGCCTCCTGATACTACTGGGCCGGGTGTGCTCCTCAGGCCCATCAGCCCACCCCGTGGTCCGGAGGAACAGCTTCAGATCTTCCTATCTCAGGTTGGGGAACAGGTTACCCCTGGCCTCGTCAGAGCTCCTCCACTGCTTCCCCTTGGCGCCCCAATCCGCAACCGCCGGCGCCAACCACCTCCACCCGCCTCACGCGCGAGCCCTCGCCTTGCCGCCAAGAAGGTGCCCGGCCAAGGGGGGACGGTGCTGAGCCAAGCGCAGCGCCTCGTCCGCCACCGCATGGGGCTGCCAGCCGACGATGCGGCCGAATCGGTGCAGCTGCAGCTGCAGTACGAGGGTGCATTCAGAGGCAAGCCGCTGCCCACAACGCAGCTCCAGGCACTCAAGACCCTGGCCGTCACAGCCACCCTTCGCAACAGGTCCACCCAGGAGGCTCAGGTTGCTGCCTAGTCAGTCGCCTTTGCTGTTTGCTATCTGTCGTTTTGTTTCCCTTATGGATCGCATCAAATGTTTAGTGTGGAGTGTTAGAGGTCTGAATTCTAGAGCCCGCCAGTCTGTCATATGTGCCTTTGTTAGAGATCATCAAATCTCCATCGTTTGCTTCCAAGAATCAAAAGTAGAATCGGTTACTTCTCAGCTCATCTTTGAGTGTTGTGGCCCAAAATTCAGAAAGTTCATTGCTGTCCCGTCTGTTGGTGCTAGTGGAGGACTTGTCATTGCTTGGGATGATGATCAGTTTGATATTGTCGAGGTTGCTTGATACGTCTCCAACGTATCCATAATTTCTGCTGTTCCATGCTTATATTATACCATTTGCTACATATTTTATATACACTTCGTATCACTTTTATGCATTTTCTGGGACTAACCTATTAACAAGATGCCACAGTGCCAGTTCCCTGTTTTCTGCTGTTTTTGGTTTCAGAAAGTTACTTCTGGAAATATTCTCGGAATTGCACGAAACAAAAGGCCACGTCCCTATTTTTCCAGCACCATCACGGAGTCCGAAGGAGAGACGAAGATGTGCCAGGAGGTGGCCAAACCATAGGCAGGCGCGGCTGGGCCCACAGCCGCGCCACCAGGTGGTTTGGGCCCCTCGGGGGTCCGCCGACATCGCCCCTTCGCCTATTTATTCCCCGAGACGCGAAAACCCTAAAACACCGAGCCTTTCATCCAGAACATATTCGCTGCCGCCGCCGTCGTCAACCCTAACTCGGGGGGTTCCTGAAGCTCTTCCCGGCACCCTGCCGGAGAGGGGAATCATCACCGGAGGGCTCTACATCGCCATGCCCGCCTCCGGAGTGATGCGTGAGTAGTTCATCCTTGGACTATGGGTCCATAGCAGTAGCTAGATGGTTGTCTTCTCCACTTGTGCCATCATGTTTAGATCTTGTGAGCTGCCTATCATGATCAAGATCATCTTATTGTAATGCTACATGTTGTGTTTGCTGGGATCTGACTTATATTGATACCTATGTGGAGCTGAATATTATATTATCATGTCTATGTCATTTGTGATCTTGCATGCTCTCCGTTACTTGTTGAAGCCTTGGCCACGTGAATACTTGTAACTCCAAGAGGGGGTATTTATGCATGATAGTTGGGTTCAACCTCTATTTAACCTGGGATAGTGACAGCAAGTTCTAAGGTTGTAGATGTGTTGTTGCCACTAGGGATAAAACAGCAATGCTTTATTCAAGGATGAATGTATTGTTTACATTACGCACATTACTTAATGCAATTATCTGTTGCTTGCAACTTAATACTGGAAGGGGTACGGATGTTAACCGGAAAGTGGACTATTTAGGCATAGATGCATGCTGGATAGCGGTCTATGTACTTTGTCGTAATGCCCAAATGAATCTCATAGTAGACACCACAGCTCACACATGCATGTTATATGCACTTATCAATTGTCAATTGCCCAGCTGTAATTTGTTTACCCAGCATGTTAGTTATCTTATTGGAGAGACACCACTAGTGAACTGTGGACCCCGGTCCATTCTTTTACATCTGAAATACAATCTACTGCAATCATTGTTCTCTACTGTTTTATGCAAACAAACATCATCTTCCATTCGATACGTTTAACCCTTTGTTTTCAGCAAGCCGGTGAGATTGACAACCTCACTGTTAAGTTGGGGCAAAGTAGTTTGATTGTGTTGTGCAGGTTCCACGCTGGCACCGGAATCCCTGGTGTTGCGCCGCACTACACTCCTCCACCAACACCTTCGAAGCAAACCTCGTTTTCCTACTGGTCCGATTAAACCTTGGTTTCATACTGAGGGAAAACTTACTGCTGCACTCATCATACCTTCCTCTTGGGGTTCCCAACTGACGTGTGACGTACAAGCAATTGTTTCTGGCACTATTAACCTAGAGCCACCATTGCTTCCGCCAGAAACTTTCTTCTCGCTGCTTGCACCTGCAAAATTTCAGGAAAAAGCAGGATGCTATGCAATGTCTATGGCCCACTGGGCATGGCCGAAAAGATTACCTTCCTTTCTGACCTTAAGAATGTTGTATCCTTGCTTAATTCTCCTCTGATCTTGGCTGGAGACTTCAACCTAATTGTAGATGCTGCAGATAAAAACAACAGTAACCTTAACAGAGGTCTGATGGCTGCTTTCCGGCAATTCATGAATGAACTGGAATTGAAAGATCTCTATCTCCATGGCAGAAGATACACTTGGTCAAACGAGCAACTCAACGCCACCATGAGCCGTCTAGATCGTATTCTGTACAACCATGAGTGGCATGATCTATTTCCTCGTGCTCTGCTACAGGCTGTCTCGTCTGCTGCATCTGATCACTGCCCCCTTGTCCTCTCTTTTGACGCTGACTTCAAACCTCAGCGCCGTTTCAGATTTGAAACTTATTGGGCTCGTACACCTGGTTTTACTGATGTCATTGCTGCTGCTTGGGCCTCAGCTCCTGAACATCAAAATGCCTTTGTCAACCTGCATCTGAAATTACAGCATACAGCTCGTCAGCTTCAATCTTGGAACTCCAAGCAAATCAGTGACAATAGACTCCGCTTTGCAATTGTCAACGAGTTGATATTCCGCATGGATCAAGCTAGAGATTGTAGGCAACTATCTGTTGAGGAGCATCAGTTCAGAAAAGCACTGAAGATGCAGTGTCTGGGATTGGCAGCAATTGATAGATGTCGATGGCGTCAGCGCTCTCGCTTCCTGTGGCTAAAGGAGGGCGATTGTAATTCCAAATTCTTCCACATGAAGGCCTCGGCTAGAAGAAGAAAAAATTTCATCCCAACCTTGGACATTGATGGAACTCAGCTGTCTGACCAACATGACAAGCTACATGCAGTTTGGGACCATTTTAACAGCTCTTTTGGCACCTATCATCACCGTTCCCAGTCGCTAAACCTGAACAACTTAGCCTTCCCTTCTGTCCCTATGCTGGATCTTGACAGAGATTTTGAAGCCGATGAGGTGAAAGCGGCTATACTTGACACCCACGCTGAAAAGGCCCCAGGACCTGATGGTTTCACCGGACTGTTCTACAGGATTGCTTGGGATATCATAAAGGAAGATGTCATGAAAGCCTTTAAACTGCTAGAACTACCAGGACAGCATGGCCTCCACCTGCTCAACAATGCTCTGCTGGTTCTCATCCCGAAGACACAAGGCGCTTCTAGCCCATCAGAGTTCCGCCCTATTAGCTTGGTTCACAGTTTTGCAAAAATCTTCACAAAAATCCTTGCAAAGCGCTTACAGCTGCACATGCCTGCTCTAATTGCACCTTGCCAAAATGCTTTCATTAAAGGGAGGACTATACATGACAACTTTGCTTATGTTCAAGGGACAATCAAAGCTCTGAAGCAAAAGAAGATCCCAGCCATGCTACTGAAATTAGACATATCAAAAGCCTTCGACTCAGTTTCCTGGGAGTTCCTTCTAAAGCTACTGCATCACCGAGGTTTCAGCCAAAAGTGGATAATGTGGATCACTTCTCTGCTAGCAACTAGCTCCACGAGAATAATTGTAAACATGGACCTCTCTGAACCAATTTTCCATCGCCAAGGATTGCGCCAGGGAGACCCTTTATCCCCGCTTCTTTTTGTTCTTGTTATGGACTGCTTAAGCAAGCTGTTTGACAAGGCAGAGAACACCCAACTCCTAAAGCCTTTTGGAAATCATATGCTGAGGTTCAGAACTTCAATCTATGCGGATGATGTCATGATCTTCATAAGGCCAGATGTTCAAGAATTACACAGCACTTTTGCAATTCTCACTCTCTTTGGTCAAGCAACAGGTCTCTCAACCAATCTTGCCAAGAGCAGCATCCTACCTATTGGCTGCAGCACGGGCGACATTGCCACCACAGCCTCGCAAGCTCCCTGTGTCTTTGCTGCCTTTCCATGTACTTACCTCGGAATGCCCCTATCTGACAAAAGGTTGAAAAGATCTGACTTCCAGCGCATCATTGACAAATTTATGAAGTGTTTGGCCTACTGGAAAGCCAAGTGGATCTCTATGGCGGGACGTGTAACTCTGGTCACTGCTGTCCTATCTGCTCTTCCGGCATACCAGCTAATTGCTCTACTACACCCCAAATGGATGCTAAAGCAACTAGACAAGTTGAGACGGTCCTTCCTTTGGGCTGCTGACGAATCATGCTCAGGTGGAAAATGTCTTGTTAATTGGACCACTGTATGCATGCCCAAGAACATTGGGGGATTAGGCATCCCTAACCTTGCCCTCCAAAGCCAAGCACTGCGACTGCGGTGGCTCTGGCAACAAGCTACAGACATCTCAAAACCGTGGACAGGGCTGCCTATACCAGTGGACACCATAACCCAGAACATCTTCAGAGTCTCCACTTCGATCACAATCCATAGCGGCAACTCAAGCTTCTGGAAAAGTAATTGGATCTGCAGCGACACTCTCTCTTTTCAGTTCCCTAACCTCTTCAAACATTCACGGAAGAGGGATATTACTGTTCGTGAGGCTGTCACGGATAGGAAATGGATTTCCCATATAAAGGCAAACCCTCCCACGCAAGTTCTCCATGAATATGTTCAGCTTTGGAGCATCCTGGAAAACTACCCAGCTATCACCTTCGATGACCAACCTGACAAGATCATCTGGAGATGGACAAATGATGGATCCTACACGCCTGCCTCAGCATACCAATTCCTGTTTAGGTGCCGTATCCCCAACACACAACTTAGTGAATTATGGAAGATTAAAGCAACTCCAAAGTGCAAGCTTCATGCTTGGATTATACTGAGAAACCGTGCACTCACAGCCGATAATCTAGCCAAAAGAGGATGGCCCCATGATCCTCTTTGCAAGCTCTGTAACTCAGAACCAGAGACAGCGCAGCATCTTTTCGCAAGCTGCAGTTATAGCCAGGTGGTCTGGCATCAGATCATCTCAGCTCTGAATCTACAACTAACGATGACAACTACCCCTCAGCCTTCCCTATGTGCCTGGTGGACCAATTCGATTCAAAGTTTGCAGCCCCAAACCAAGACCAGATGGCAATCTGTCGCACTGCTAACCTGGTGGTTTTTATGGAAAGAGCGAAACAACAGGATCTTCAACAACAAAGCAAGAACCTCTCGGTGTTGGTTGACAAGATCATTTCTGAACTACATGACTGGCGCACTGCTGGTATCCTGAAAACGTCGTGGCCAGCTCGCGAGTAATTCGGATATCTCAGTTTTGCACCTGTGCATGGAAAAGCCATCACAGCCACCTCTCTAACTGCTTGTAATTATTTTCAGTAGTCTTTTATTCATGCATATCCTTATGCCTCCTGTAACAGACACTCCCGGTATTTATCCCGGTTTCCCCTTAATAATTTGAAGCAGTGCTCACTGCCTCCTTCAAAAAAAAAAAGAAGCTTCACCCAGGCTCAAGTCTTCACGGACATAGAAATCCGGTGTAGGGTTACAACACTCATTTAAAAAAGAAAAACAGCATTCCTTTCAAAAAAACACCGGTACCATGTTCGTGGATTCTATTTTGTTCCCCTTCGAAAAAAGTGAAAGTAAAAAAGTGAAAGTAAATATGGGACCACTTCGTCCGTATCGGCTCCATTTTCAACTCTGTCACTCAACTCGCACTTCTGAATTCGAACAGAATCCACTACCCCGAATACACGGCAAAGCGACGGCGAACTGTTTGCCGAGTATGACACTCCACAAATAGGACTCGGCAGCTCGGTATGTCGGCAAACATTTTGCCGAGGCGCAAAAAGATGATCACGGCCACCCGTTGGCAAATGGCTGTCAGATCTTTGCCGAGTGTTGGCGCGGTACACTCGGTATATGCTATAGCGCGAGACGCTGCCACGTCTGGACCAAATTTGCATTTGCATCGGCAAACGCTACGTATTTAATGGAAAATCTTGTCCGTTGAATTGTTGGAATGGACGGTCAAGATAAGGCTTGCCCGTTGAATTGTTGGAATGGACGGTCTAAGATACGGTTTGCGCCTTGTAGAAAATCTGTTTTCAGTTATGCCCGGGGCACGGCATTGCCCCTGCTGATCACAACGATCATAGCACAGCCGAAGAAATGTACTCGCTCGCTCCAAGTACATGTACACGAGTTCATTACAGTACATACATCACAAGAGGAAGTGCTGCAAGTATCTGAGCCCCTCGTCGACGCTGACGTACCGGCAGTCCAGCAGCACCCCGAGCCTGACCCTCTCCACCAGCCTCTCCTCCCCGCTCACCTCGACCACGACCTCCGCCTCCAGCTTCCCGCCGCCGCATCCCGGCGCGGTCATCCTCTCCGTGGCCCACGCCTCCCCCCTCTCGCCTCTCCCTAGCGCTCCCACCCTCGACGCCGGCACCTTGGCGTCCATCATCACGACCACCGCCGCAGGCGCGACCCGGCCGAGCCCCATCCACACGGCCGTCCACCGCACGCTCCAGTGCTCGCCCGGCCCGGCCACCGCGTTCCGGCCGCTCACGTCCACCCCGAACTGGAACACGCCTCCGGGAGCCTTCCTGACGGCGCCGTCGGACGCGGCGACGGCGAAGGAGAGCGTGGGCTCCCGCTCACCGCGAAGAGGTCGATGGTGAAGGTGACGTCGGCGAGCGCGAGGCGAGGTGCCGGGAGCGAGCGGCCGCGGGAGGATGCGGCGGCGTGGAAAAGCGCGAAGAGGCCGCGGTGCGGGCAGGAGCGTCGGTCGCCGGCATTGTCCGCCTGCGGGGGGAGGAGGCCGATGGCGGACGGGTAGTGGGAGCAGCAGAGCCGCGCCCAGAGGTGGTCGGCGGCGAAGGCGGCGTGCCAGGAGGTGGAGACGCAGGAGGCCGAGGCGAGGGACGCGGCGTCTAGGAAGCTCGCCACGAGGGAGAGCGCCTCCCACGGAGGCTCCTGCGACGGCGATGGCCGTGCCGGCATTGTCGTCCTCGCTCCCGCGTCGCACATATGTTCGCTGCTGTGGTTTTCGTGACCGTCGCGCGCGCGTTTATATCGACCGGCGGCCTGCGTAGAGGAGAGTCTGCTATTGGGGGGCGGTGTGTGGGTGCACGTGGCGCCGGGAAGTGCTGTGGCGTTGCTTCAGCACGGCGCGTGTCCTGCTCGGGAAAGAGCGTGCCGAGATGGCTTCTTGCGCGCGCTGCGCTAGGAGCTGCCCTCGGACGGAGCGTGCCGAGAGGGACGCAGGTGGTCACGTGAGCACGCTGGAGCGAACAGGAGATCACGCGTGTCTCCGACAGAATGCGCACATCAGAGCGGACCGCCTCCCGACACGTGGCGGTAGATTGAGTTGTGTACACCTTCCCGACTCATTCGACCATCGGGAGTTTGGATTATGCTCTTCGAACGTCATAGGTCAACTCAGATTATTTTATCGGTTTTGCAAATTCTCTAAGTCGCCAGCTAAATGTACAATTTTGCGCTGTGATTCTTACTAAGACGAGAGTTGCACATGAGTTGTAACCATGTGTAACTGAGAAAAATGTGCATGTAAATATCACTAAACTGTTTAGTTGTTGGATTTTGTGTCGTGATTTATGTTAGTCTAAGAGTTGCACATGATTTGCAACTGACTGAGAATTAGTTAATCCTTACTCAACTCCTTAGCCGTTGGATTTATGTTCTGATTTGTGTTCGATTCAGAATTGTACATAAATTCAGTTATGTACAACTGACTAAGATTTAATTAAATCCAAATTAACTTTATTTCATACACTCCTCCGTCGGTTTCTAAGTTTTCTACGTATGTTTTGTTCTCAATGGCTCAAGACCGTGTAGACATTGAGGCGGATTTATAGGAAAAATCAGTCGACTAAGATTTTACAAGGTCGTTTATAATAATAAAAAAGTAGCTTAAAACAAAAAAGAACACCCCGCTCCCCTCGCATCGCCCCCCAGGCGGCGCTAGGGGCGACACAAGGCGGCGCCGCCAGCCCCCTCCCGCCCGAGCAATCTCTGCCGCTGCCGTCGCCGACTCGCCGGCCTCGGCCGCGGCGGTGGCGGCACCCCTCCGCTGCCAAAAGGTGGTTGGAGGGGGCAGTCCTCTTCTCTCGGTTGGTGGATGATGGGCCCGTGGGGGCGGCGCCGGTCTGGGCGGAGGACGCCGAGCCGGCGGGCTCGGGTGTTTGGCGGCGGCCGGAGGCTGCAGGCGGAGGTGCGGGGAGACTGCAGCGCCGTCGCCGGAGAGGTGGCTCGCCCGATGGGCTTGGCGGGCTGATGGGCCCATTGGGCCCTGAATGGGGCGGGCAGGTGCGCTTCGTTGGTTCGTGCGGGCGAAGGCGGAGGCACCGGTGTGGAGTCTGGGGCATCGGCAGGGAGCAGAGGAGAAGGTGTTGGGCGTCGGCAGGATCGGCGGAGGGTGCGGGGCGCGGTGGCGGTGGCTGCTAGGCGGCGGCCCTGAGGCGGAGGTGGTGGGGGTTCCGGCGGGGCAGCAGGGATGGCATCCCTCGCTGCCGTTCTTCGGCTCCTTGGGCAGCGGGGAAGCCGGGGAGGTGGCCCCGGTCCTGTTCGGCGGTGCAGCGGCGTCCTCGGTGGCATGGGGTGCCGTCTGTGGACTTCGGCGTGCGGTGGTGCTCGGGTGGTCGGCAGCAGCGCCCCTGCAAGGCTTGATGCTCCTAGCGCTTCACGGCCGGGTCAAGATCCGGGCGAAAGTCCAGCACCGGCTTCGGTTTGTGCCGACGACGGCGGCGCCTTTCGGGCGTCATTCTCCTTCTTGTTCGCGTCGTCGAGGAGATTGATTCGGTCAGGCGCATTGGTGGCAAGAGCTCCGGGTGAAAACCTAAACTCCTTCGGAGTGGGCGGCGGTGACGAACGCGTCATTACCTTGTTGGAGGCATCGCCTTGGAGCTCTTGGCCCCCGCGGTGCGCTGGCTTCGCGTCGGCAAGGCAGGATGGCTCTGCGGTCGAGGGAAGCGGATGCCGGGGTGGCGACCCCGGACGGTGGTGGTATTTCGAGGCGGCGGCCTCGGTCCCCTCTACAGCGACGGTCCTATGGGGCAGGGCCATCTCCTGGCGAGGTCTGGGTGGCGATCTGGTGCTGCACGGGCAGCAAGTGTGTCGGCTCGGCTGGTTCAGCTCCGGGCAATGCGGAGTTTGATCTGGTTGCTACGCCGGGGCGGCGGCCCCGGATTTGGCGCGACGTTGAGGTCTGCGGGCGGTCGTCTTTAGCGAGGGTAGCAAGGGCTACGAGGCGGTTGGGTCGTGCGGCGTTGTGGCTCGTGTGCGGCTTTGGTGCCGAGTGGTGTAAGTCGGGGCGGCGGCCCCGGGGTTGGTGGCATGTTTTGTGGCGTTCGGTGGACTAGCGTCGTGTGGGCGGCGGTCCCCTCGTCTGTGCGGTTTTTTGGCCCTGTTTTCCTCATAAACAGGGCATTTGTACGGTTTTTGGGCCCGGTTTTCCTTATAAACTGGGTCAATTCTTTCTTCTATACGAATTGCAGGAACGCCCTGCCCTCTTCGAGAGGTTACTCGAAAAAAAAAAAGTAGAAGTTTATATCAAAGAATAGACATAACATAACTTGGTCAAAGATCATGTCTTTATTGTCCACTCGTGCATTGCTGGATGACATGCACATTAGAGAATTACTTGCCACAAAATGTTCTCAGCGTAGCTCGATCCATGGATGAATTTCGAACGCAGAGAAGAGAGTAGAGACCTTATACAACAAAGAGGCCACATGTATTTCTCAGTTGATTTATCGGCCAGCAGGGGGAACGGGGTAAGCTACAAAAAGATTAACCAACAAAAAGCACATTATTAGCCAACCGAAAGAACAAAGTAAATTAAGAACCATCTGTGTGAGGCAAGCAACATCTACGAGTACTTACTTCCACACTTGGAGCCAGGAGTGAGTGGGCGCTTGCAGTAGTCAGCGATGTACACGACTTGCTCCATGTCTATTATCACCTCGACATCAGCGTTGACTTTGGAGCACAAACATGGTATATCCACCTTTAGCCATGTGTCACAACACTTGTGATGGCTTCATGTGTTCGCCTGGTAGGGGGAGTACCACGTATATTATGCACTTCGGTATAAGGCCGAATATGTCACCAATACATTCACCCTTTGTGCCTATAGTTGTGGATGACACATTGGTCACCACGGTCATTGCAAATGTGAGGAGGATGGAGAAACTTGAGAATTTCGCCATGGTTGCTACGAATGTAAATTATGGTAATAGACTAGTTTTGTGCTTTTGGTGTGGAGCTGAGTCTGCTGCATTGGTTGGTTTTATATATAGACTCGTTGGAGTAATAAAGATTGAGATATCGAGTATCATATTAGATTTGGTCATTTTTGTGGATCTCTACCCCGGCCAAAACAGACAAATATATGAATACAATAATAAGTATTGCACATTCATGTACATTAATTGTATATTTACCGAGGAAAGTTGATATATTTAATGTGTATAAATAAATTAAGAATGTTCATTTATTATAAAATATTTTAAGAGATAGACATTTCCCAAGATTTTCTTTTATTAAAATGTTATTTTTATCTGAAGTGAATAAGGATACTAATAGGCGGTTCTGAGCATTCAAAATCACATAACCTAAAACCCCTCTTGGAGCAAGTTATCCATTTATAATAAGTTGGTCATCATGTTTTAATACTCCCTCCATCCCAAAATGTAAGGGGAATTTTGACTCTTTAAAAACAAAATTATAATTACCTTATTAATCTATGGTTTATGTGGCATCAAATTTATGTCATCCGACCGAGCTGGAGTTGGACCTAGGAGCGATATAGCCACCGGGGAGGGCAAACATATTTCCCATATACCATGTTTCTTTTGTCTATACAAAACTACTATATATATGGTTTGTGTTTACTTGATTCAAACACTTGATGTTGAATCTTTGTCTTATGAGATGATTTATTCAGTTAAATTGTGTTCATGTTTGTTGTTGATGTATTTGTAGATACATATTATCAGCGTTCTTTTATGCCACACATGAGCAATCAAGTATGTTAAATAGTGTGTGGGGAAACGTGTGCGTTCGATGGTGTGGAACTTTTAGTATGTTTTGGCCCGGTGACAGTATGGATTAGATTGCTATGGTGTTTATCTTTCTTGTGCCACCTCAACTAAGGATAACGAGAATGTGTGCGTTGCATTTCTGATAGAAAGAGCGGACTTATTTGTGCATTTGATCTTCGAACATCATGTCATTAAATTTAGTGCACAATGTTCTATCTTGTACTTAACTCTAAATGTGCGAATAACTCACTCGCTTTGGGAGTATTACCAGACCGATGAGAGAATACAACATCATCTCGATATTAGGACGTGATGCACATATGAATGCTACAAATGACTAGACAAATATAGACCTTGCATCTTGTATTTTTTTAGCGTGTGATTAAGTGAACCCAGGAAGATCGGGCTATTTTTACATATAAGAAAATCATTGACATATGGTTTTCCGTTGTTCAAAAATTCACGCTTAATTAATTGAAAAATAAAAAAATATTTTTCAATTTTTCCAGTAATCTAATCACTTTATTACGCCGTCGTTGTACTTGACACCTACTTCAGTGGATTTGAGGACGACAAGGCGGTCCTTAGAGCTATGACATGTTGCTTAACAGAGTCGAACACGCACATAACCTTATCGAGTTAATTTGATAAAAAACTATCAAGTCATCCTTCTGACGAAGAAAACTGCTTGATGCAACACTCTACAGTTATAGTCCCATCTGTTATATACACTCCTAAGCCGTTGCCAGCGATCAACTACCAGGTCAAAAAATCTATGCACATAAAAATCTATTATTTGATAAAGAAATACACTACATGTGTTCAGTTTTCAATCTACTCGACCTACATTTTTGTACCATAGGTGCACTTGCATCCTTGGCGATGCTATCAAATAACATATCTAGCTATGAACCCCCTAGATAGAAAACCATGTGTTGAACAAATCCTCATGAGTATAATGGCACTGAGCTTGATAACCCAGTTTAGTAAGCAGAAGTGTGGGAGCGAGCACCTATGGCTTCACATGCACCCTCACTACGCATGTACAATCCATAGGGTTGCCTTTGGAACATAGAGGTTCCGATCTCAAGTGGAATAAAAAAAGTGAGAATCTTCTCAGGACTATCTAAGATTAGAAGGAATGCATGCACAATGAACAAAGTATCGAGCTGGTTAGGAAGAATTTCAAACAACAATAGAGGGGAATTTTGATGATTTGAGTTGCTCTTAGTAAATTATTTACAAGTTTCTATGTAAGGGGGATTAGAGAGGGGGACTTGAGCGATGAAGCGAAGTGCGAGAACATCACACCTTATCGATCATCAAGTATTTTCACGGATCCATTTGAGCAATAGTTGGACCATATAAGCAACTCATCGACATAATGTTTGAGAATTACATATGGCTACTCTTTTATACCTGAAAACCATATGTTTGTGGTGTTTCACACATGCCATAGCAGTGGTCAAAATGGTTACCGAGGAGCATACTAATAAAGGGAGTGCAAACCTATTGTTTCGATCTAAAGCGCATCCAAGGCTTCCCAAATTGGGTTCACCACGAACTAAGTTAAAATATATTAGCACATAATAGGCTAGGAAATTCTCAGAGATAGTCAAACCCTGCCAGAAGTGTCATCTATTTGGGTCAAGTCGTTGATGATGGGCAGACAAATGAAATTCCTACAATTATTAGGAGACTTCTTTTCCATGCGGTCAGAGAATTTCTGTTGAATGCAGTCGAGTAAGCTGATTTAGTTGAAGGTTTCCCATCCAGATGGTTGACATGAATGCCCACATTCATAACCTCACGGGTGCGCGGCTCTTCTTCAGTACATGCATACGTGCAATGTTTATAAACCTAAATGTCGGTCCACATTGTCTTCTCTTTGTTTTATTTGCAAGGGAAGTCATGCTATTCTATATCAATACTAAGTATAATTTCTCTAGCCTACTTGAACACAACTTGACCTAATCCATGTTCTAAACAATTTACTTAGCCCGACTTATACCATTTTATATACATCTTACCTTATATCAATGTATTCATGCGAAAAATTTCTCTTACTTAGTCATTTGTGAGATGTTCAAGTTCCACCGCCAAACTGCACAACTAAAAGAATATGATCACCATAAAAAATAACAAAGGGTTGATCACTATGTTATGAATCAAGAAAAAAGTCTTACGTTGAAGAGACAATGAACCTTCATGTTTATTTCTCCTCCCACATTCAGATGACTAAAAATAAAAATTGAATGCTCGCACAAAACATATAGCATGTAATTTGAGGAGAAATGTTTATTACTCAACCATCTAAATTCCCTACAAATGACTCAACAGAAATGTATTTAACAAAACCTCCCAGGGTACACACATCGCTAAGGCAGAAGAAATCAAGGTAAAGACCTATAGCAACTAAACCTAATATTTCTCCAGTGATCAGCTGACTGAAAACCATCTATTGGCCTAGAGGAGGGACTTGGTAACCTGTAAAAACGGTAAAAAAAATCATGTCATGCATAGGTCATAACATATATTACTAGCACATAATATATGTTGAATATAAATAATACTTACTGCCGCAAACCGAGCCGGGCTTGAGTGGATTCTTGCGGTAATCGGCGACATACACGACCTTCTCCATGCACACCAACTTCTCGATATCCTTGTTGAGCTTGGAGCATAAGCATGGTACGTTGACCTGCTGGATTACAGCACAACATGAATTTGAAGGAGGTATCTTTGGGTTTGCGGGAAACATCACATATTGTCGGCACTCTTGGATTAGCCCCTGTAGGTCGAGGTTACAGTCTTCAGCCGTTGCAACGAGAACAAAAGTGAAGACCAACAACAAACCAACGAGTTTTGCCATAACAACTAATACTGGCTACCTCACGCTTAGATGTTTAAACCAGAGTTGTGTGTTTTTTGTGTGGGTGTTCTGAATGGGATGCTTGCATTTATATAAGCATTTATAATAAGTTTGTATTTACTTGCAAATTTTTACAGATATGCTGCTCATATTCTCCACCCTATGCAAAATCAATTGCTGCAATTAAGACGTAAGGTGTACTGATAGATTTAGGTTTCAATTTTTGCATCGATACGTTATGTTTGGTTGTTGTAATTGCATGTAGATTTCAAATCTAGCTCTTTATTGGATATATTTCCAAGCATCTAATGTATTTGTCTTGTAGACAAGTGAGGTCAAATATGTGGTTGTTGTACCGATAAGTGTCCAAACTTGGTTGTTGCATAGACATGTGCCTACCTTTCTCTTGGTTGTTGTATTGCATATGTTATGAATTATACATATTTATTAAGGACATCTTAATTATCCACACACATCCAGCCTGGATGCATGTGTCAATTAGTGCACATTCATTTAAAAAGATCGGGATATTAATTCCGAGCATATATTTTTACCAATATATACTATTAAGACATTGAAAGTATATATTTGATTGGAACATTAATTAGGATATGAAGTGAAACAAAAATCCATTACGCTAACTATTTACTACTATATTATACACATTTATATTTAGGGCGTATATATTAGTGCCCAAAGTTGAGCATCAAAAACCAGCATAAAAATAGCGCGTCTTATATTTTGGGATGGAGGGAGTACTTGAGAGAGTCAATTAGCTTTAGGAGATCTTTTTCTTCATTATAATTTAGTTAATTTTACCAAAATAAAATAATTTCATCTAGTAACATAAATTTGGGCAGATTTAATTTTGATGCCTTTGTTTTTACCAGAGTTTTGGAGTTTCTTTTGTATTTTTTGAGCTTATCAATGCTTTCTAATTAGCTAAAATATTTTATTTTATCCCACTTCGGCTCCACATCCAATTTTTATATGCTTTTATTATTTCTACTAGTTGTATGCCCGTGCGTTGCTACGGCTCCCACAAATTATTTTCTTACCGCAAAATGTATATGTATACAAAATGAATGTTCACGTTTGTCAAAAGAAAGAGGCATTACTTCAAAAGCCATTTCCTAAATTGAAATGACCAATATAGCACAAATCAGATAGCCCATAAAAATTAATTTCAATATTACAACATACTATGCATCTCGAGGTTTTCTATTTTGCAAATGCCATAACCTCTATGGAAAATCACCGGCCAACATACATTTCTCCTTCACTATTTTAGGTGTGTCTTCTCCATCTAAATTGCGGGGGAAACAAAGTGTGGCCTTACTCTGCAGTCACTTTGCCACGTGACAACCTTCTTATGATCTAAAAAGCAAAACACTGAGATTAAATAAAAGTATATTGCTGCCTGCCAAAAAAATTAGTTTATTGCTGAAAGTTGGCATATCCTCTCTATCTCTGGAACCAAACATGACTCAAGAAAATAAATAAAGGACATTGAAATGAAGTAGCATAGACGTGCAGGAATGGATCAAAACAATTGCCTCTTCACTGTTATGAAAAATAATTCAACAATACACTTGTTTATACGTTGACAGTAACAGGATATAACAAGGCAAGTTTATAACTACTAAGAACCATCATATTTGCCTCGCTTGTCTGCAATATAGCTGATTATTATGAAGTTGTACTGACATAAAAGATCATTTCATATGGCGGTGTTATTGTTTTGCGTTCGCAGCAAGAAGCAATGCATAGCTTACACACACACACAACAGTAATGCCGTAATCACCACCAGAATTAAGTCCTTGTCCCTCCCAGAAAAGCCCTGAATCCATGGCTCAAACAAAACATCCCCAATTGGTAATGCTCAGAAAGCAAAATTACAATTCAACCATATTATTAATCAGGATTCTCTAACAAGATATCATAGTAAAATTCCTATTTTTGTAATGTTTTCCGATTATTGAGTCATCTCTATCTTCAGTTAAGCCCACATAAGCACACAAAACATTAAGTTATTTTAATTAAATAAACATGTCTGCATAAATATTCCTCCTAGACATTTGTGCAGTCAGGCCATATGAAACCAGGTGAGCAGCAATAGCTTTCTTATTATGCACAGCATTTTATAGATCTAGAGAACGAAGCCGATGGAAAAAGAAAGCATTGTATACCTTTAGTAACCTTATGACAAGTGAGAATATACCGATCTTGTAGCCATAACCATTTCTTCAGCTGAAATGTATTTGTTTCTCAACATTAGCGTTTTACAGTAGAGGCTTCTCCTGTAGCTTTCATCAGCTAAAAAAGAATATGATCCCTGCGAAAAACCATTGTTAGTAAATCAAAAGGCTTTCTCACAATGCTTAATCTAGTAGAAAGGTCTCGGCCCCCATTGGTGCAAACGTAAGGATGTCAGACATGGCCAATACTCTTCTTCAGAACTTTTATAACAGGTACAAAAATGCAGATTCTGCCAGCATATTCTGATTTCTCACTGAAGCAAACAAAAATCAAACACCGACGCATGGAAATCACAAGACTTGGGCGGCAGTGTTTAGCTTCTCCGCTACCATGATCTGCATCTTAAAAGGTAGTATGACCATCCATCATCTGACAGGCCAAGATATGCATGTATCATATGCATCAACTGGAAAATGTAGTTTGTTACCTGAATTTTGTCATTAAAGAGCATATCAAACGAAGATGGAGACAGCGTTAGCATGGAGGAGACGGTGTCAACAATAAACCTACCTATCAAAAGAATGATTAAAAAAGCCTACTTATGAATTTAAGATCAAGATTCACAGGAAATTGAGATAACTTGGAGGACAAATTCTTACCACAACATCATCGTAATATTTGTAGATCTCATCAAATAAGGGTGTATAGCTTCTGCATTGAGGACTCCATTCCTTTCAAATCGTTGGGAAGCTTATCCACGATCGTAGAATTCAGCATTTCATCTGCGTCAAAAGCAAATAGTAAGAACAATAGGAAAAAAAATACTTCGGGAACAGATACTATTTCTCAAGATATCTGAGTGTGAGAAAAGCAATTGTAACATCACTTCAAAATCAACATTTCCTTGTAGAACTCATACTATTTCTAAAGACGGCCGAACACTAACTAATGCTGCAACTACTTTTAATTTAAGACAAAACAAAAAATGTGAGGTTTAGCGGCAACGCTCCTGTGAAACGGACGCTCTCGTCTCTGTATTGTAATGCACATTCAGATACTGAAACTTGAAAAGTAGTAGAATTTTTAGAAGAATAAGACGATGAAACTAAAAGTCTGAAACGTACATCCATATATCCAAATAGCTGTAAAATTACTGCACGGCTATTACAAGATTCATGAGTTTGGTTAAATAAATACTGGTAGAGGTATTGGCAAATGTGAAGTAGGATCCTCCGTGTAGCAAAGCCATCAACGTGAAGAACAAAAAATCGAACTCATTACTGGCATACGCAGGGACAACGTTCAACTTACCACAGCAATGAACAATATAAGTTGGAGAGGCCAGTAAATTTCAGAATGTCAAATAAGCTAAACCGTATGGGAGATCACCTTTTGTGAACTGGTCTGAACTGTAGTCGTCTCGCCCATGGCTGGCTGCAACCATTGCGGCGGCTAGCCTGCAGACAACATCTTCACCAAGATGGTCTCGCCCAGGGCCACATCAGATCTATCAGTTTGGCAATTGAGGAACTATGACATTTTCTGACCAAAATCAGCCAAACAAGTCGCGGTCTAAAGAAGCAGAGGCAGTGATCGGATGGGATTGATCTGGACACTCTTCGGCGTCGGCGGGGCGTCGGCGGCAGTTAAAGGTCTCGGCACAGGCTGCGGAGGCCGTGATGGCAACGACGACGGGAGGGCTCCGGCGAGCAACTACGTGCAGAGGAGCCGAAGCCGGGGGCCGTGGGAGGGCGTGGTCATCCATGGGAGCGAGCGCGAGCATGGTGGACGAACTGCAGTCGCGCAGGGGCCGGTGGTGAGGGTGGGGCAGACCGGCGGAGGGAAAGCCGAGTTTCTGAGCCGCCGCGCTCCGCGGAAAGCCATCACCGGCGGTCTTCACCTCCAGCGCCTCCAACTTGTTCACCGGGAGAGGGAAAGCGGGGTAGGGGCACCTGAGCGTGGCCGGTGAGGTGCGTGGTAGAGGCGGAGGCGGCGGCGGCGGTGGAGCGATTAGATCAATAGGAGCGAAGGAGGTTGGGTTGGAGGCGCACACAAGCGAGAGCGGGGGCGCGAGGGAAGGCCTCCTTGGGCCGTGGCCCATGAGCCTAATCGCGGGGCGAAGCAGTCCAAACGACGTGCGGGACTGCGGGCGATGGATGGAGCGACGGTCAGAATATGGTTCGCTCGGTTACACAACCAACTCCCATTCAATATTAAATATAAAGACTATCATCACTTTCTTCTCTGGTCCATGCCTTTCCTTTTTCTGATGTGTCGTCGTACCATAAACGTCGTCACGTCTCATATTTGGAGTTGCAAGGTAGTATCCCACGTGTAAACAAAATCATATGAACATTGTCGTGGTGTAGCCATGACAAATCCCTCGGATGACATCCTTGGGTTTCGTGAGAGGGCGAAGAAGATGGCGCTAGTAGAATCGGCGGCTGACAAGCAAGGTTTACCCAGGTTCGGCCCCTCGTGGTGAGGTAAAGACCTACTTCCTCTTGTCTGATCTCTTATTAATGATGTGGTTATAATGGCGAGGCTCAGATGTGATCTGAGCAGAGGTTCGGCGTATGATGGGGATTACGTACCCTAGACCGTCGGCCCTCCCAGCCTTTATATAGTAGGCTGGGTCTCGGGAGTCCGTGCCGGTTAGGGTTTACAACGTAGGAAAGTATGCACCGCCTTAGGTTACGCCTTCCCTGCGGTGCACTCCTTATCCTGGGCCTTCTCCGTTGGGCCTTAATTGCTGGATCGAGCCCATAGTCTTCATAGTGGGACACCCGGAGGGTAGGCCCACGTTAGTAGCCCCGAGTGTCTGGCTGATTCGCAGAATCAGCCAGAGACTTATAGCCAATCACTCGTCAACTCCTTGTGTGCTTAGTGCACCAACAATCGAAAGTACCTCGATCCAGTGGCCACTCACATTTGCTTAGGGATGATTATGGCATGATGGCTCGGTTCATCCGACGGATCGGGACCAATTAATTGCTCTAGGGCAAATACTTCATCAGTCTTCTCAAACTCGAGTCCCCAGACTCGAGCTCGGTACACACGGGGGAAGCTTAATTCATGTTGCGGAGGTCTTACTGAATCAACTCCAGCTTATATTTGGTTAGGGATGATTATGACGTGATGGCTCGGTTCATCAGACGGATCAGGACCAATTAATTGCTCTAGGGCAAATACTTCATCAGTCTTCTCAAACTCGATTCCCCGGACTCGAGCTCGGTACAAGCTGGGGAAGCTTAATTCAGGCCGCGGAGGTCTTACTGAATCAAACTCCAGCTTTTCTGAATAGAATGGTTACCCAACGCGTCTGTCGGGATTTGCATCATGCTGCCAGCACGGGATTTACTCGGGGAAATTGCAGCTGGTGTAACCCCTGGCCCACTGGACATGATCAAGGGGTCTTACCTTCGCATCGTGGATGCGGCATCCAATCAGTATTGGCAGCATGTGCAGTTTGGGTATTTGAAGAAGGATTAACGTCTCCGGTCGACCTTGGTATTTGAAGAAGGATTAACGTCTCCAGTCTGCTCAAGGTCGACTGTGAGAAGGACCGAGCTTTAATTTGGATAGACTCCGGAGAGGATCTGACAGAATATTTATCGGGTGCGCGACAGCGCTCTCGATGGGAGTAGCCCCCGAGGTTATGCTCAATTGCTTGTAATTGGGTATAAGCTCAATCACAGCAGTCGACAAAATTTCGAATGCGCTCCCGATGGGAGTAAGATATAAAATATCAAAAATGCTCCAAGGAGGTACTCGATTTAAACTTATTATGAAATATACCTTGCCTTTTCTTGCGAGAGCTTGCGATTCTAGGACTCGATGTTTGCCTCTTCTCACCGAGGATAGTGAAGTCATGCATGACGCCGGTGGCTTGCCCTGCACCTCCGATGGGACATGACTCTGCTGTCCCACCGTCAGAGTTTGACCAGTGCTTGCGCCGCTTCAGCTGGATTTTGGCCGCACGACGCCCAAAATTCGGACGTGTGATGATGAGTTCCTCGATTTTCACGCGTAGTTGGCGGCGTGGCTCGCGACGGTTGTTCTCCTGGGCGCCACGTGTAGGGCTGGATTTAGCGCGGCACCCACGATGACGCACGAACGGCCAGGATGATTTTGGCCGTCGTATAAATGCAGAGGGCGGGGCAGTCAACCGGGGTAAATCCCCATTCTCGCCGCCCACTCCTTCTTCTTCCTCGCGCTTTGCTGCTACCCCGCCACCGCAAGAGCTCCATTTCGCTTGCACGCGGGCGCTTCTTTGCCAGAGAAGATGTCGAAAGCCAGTGGGAAGGCTCCCGCCGCTGCTGGCGATGCTGCTGCCACGAAGAAGTCGCCCGGAGCTTGGACAAAGAGTGTCGTCACCGAGCGCAACCTCAAGAGCCTGCGCAAGGATGGGCTGATCCCGGCGGCGACAGAGAGGACGCTGATTCCAGGCATCGAGGTAATCCCGCGCCCACGGCCAGATGAGCGTGTTTGCTATGTGGACTTTGTGAATAGGGGTTTCTCCTTCCATGTTCACGAATTTCTCCGTGGTTTGATGTATGCCAACGGGGTGCAATTGCACGATTTCACCCCGAATGCTCTTCTCCACATCTCATGCTTCATCGTCCTTTGCGAGTGCTTTCTGGGAATTGCACCGCATTGGAGCCTCTAGCGCCGCCTTTTCGTCGTGCGTCGAGTTTCAAGCGGTAGTGGGCCGGGAACCTTCGGAGTTCAGATCCGGACAGAGACCGAGTATTTCCAGATCAAAATGCTCGAGTCCGTCCAAGGCTGGAGGACGAAGTGATTCTAAATCAAGGATGAGACCATCGGGTCCCAGCAGTTCGGGTTGCCACCCTTTGACGCCAACGCCGTGGTGGAGCCGAAGCGCTCGTGGACACACGAGATGACAGAGACTGAGAAGGCTGATGGTGAGCTGCTGTACGCCAAGGTCGTCAGTCTGCAAAAAGAGGTTGGTCGTGAAGTGTCTGGTATCCACCTGCTGGCCACCTTCATTCGACGCCGCGTGCAGCCTCTTCAAGCTCGGGTGCACACCATGTGGGTGTATCAAGGTGCATCAGATCCAAGTAGAGTCTACAAGGAGGATCTCTCGACCGGTGAGATTGAGAAGAACGTCAGGTCCCTGACCATACTTGGGAAGGACGACCAGGTCGACATCCAGCCTCCTGTTTCACCCTTTGACGCGGAACATCCTCGCGCTGAGGTAAAAAAATTCATTGTGTCTGTATTTTTTCGATTCTTTGATTTCTCTAATCTTTGACTGATGATCCGTTTGTATTTGGCAATTTTCTCTGTAGATTCCTGCTGTTCATGATAGCTGTCCTCCTCCTCCTGAGAGTGTAGCCGACTTGGGCACCCGAGACCCGAAGCGCCTCCGCGACGGAGCAGAGCCATCACTCGCATCTACCAATACTACTCGCATAGCAGGTGTCGAGGAACTCAAAGCCACCGAGATTGATCGCCGCCAGAAGCGCGCTCATTCCCCTCTGGAGCAGACTGCCGAGTCCGAGGACAAACATGGGGCAAGACGTGGTGATGCAGAGTCGAGTGTGGCACTCGCCGATGCCCATGTCGAGGCGAGCGCGTCGTCACCGATTGGAGCAACTCCTCTTCGCTCGGCGCCTCCGGAACCCGCCAAGAAGAAACCTCACGTTGGCGGTGCCGCATTGGATCCCGACAACGTGGTGAACCTTATTGACGAGTGAGTGCCTCTCTTGTACTTTATGCTTTTTGCGATTTGCAAGCCTTGTATCTGAAACCTTCTTTTGCCATGCAGTGATTCTTCTGACGACGACCTCCCGTTGGCCAAAATCCGTGAACAAAAAAGGATGGAGTCGACGGCTCGGGACACTCAGGAGAAACAGCTGGAAGTTACTGCTGACGTTGCCGCTGTGACGCCACCCCCTGAACCAATGGTTGCCACCAGCGTGGGTGTAGCTTCAGCCGTGCCTCCTTCGACATGTGCTGAAAATGTAAGAACCTGATACCTTAAATGAATTTTATCGTGTGCGCGGCAGCGGTCCCGATCGGAGTAGCCCCCGAGGCTATGCGCAACTGTTTATAGTTGGGCATAGGCTGATTTTTGCTGAGTGTTCTGCTTGTGCATAGCCTTTCATTCAGGAGCTGCTGGACGTTGGCACTCGTTATGTGCACATGGAAGCCGAAGTCGCCAGTCTGCGTCAACAGCTGCTTGATGCAAAGAGTAAGTGAAATGGCTGATCACGCTGTATACTCCTTTCCTTTCTTCCTTCATTGCTTGACAACACGTGTTTCTTTCAGAGTCCGTGTCTCAAGCAGAACTCGGCAGAGATGATGCCCTTCGGAAAGCCGAGGCTCTCAGTAAGGATCTTGAGGTAGCTAAGAAGGACACCTTTGCTAAGGTGGACATAGCAGCAGCCAAGGCGAAAGCAAAAGCTGACAAGCGTGGGGAGGAGTTGCGGGCTCAGCTCTTGGAGCGCGAGAATCTCGTGGCTGGCAGACTCGACTCCCTTGCCGGCACCTTGTCAGGTATGAACGTTGCTAAGCCTTTATTGTTGTGCGTCTGATGTATAATTGGCTCTCTTTATCTTGATCAATGCTTCCTTGTCTGCTGACAGGGGTCTTGGGCACGCCTACTGGACCCAACGTCGAGGTTGATGGTGGTGTGCTTGACAGAGCAGTCGCCGTTGTTGAGCGCTCGGGTGAGCTGGCCGCGAGTGCGCTGGCCAAGGCTTCGAGTGCCTTGACTACCATTCACCAGTCCGTGTTCCCGAAGAGCAAGGTGGTGCCGCCTTTCGGGGAGATGGTGGAGCTTTTCAATCCGGAGTCTTCGGCGATGTAGACCTTCAGCCACGACCAAATGGTACGTGGTTCGCGGACCACCTTGTGCTGCTCGGGCATGGATTTGAGGGTTATTTCGAGAAGTATGTATCGGAGTTTCCCAAGGGTTCTGATGGCAAGGACAAGCCCCTTGGCCTCTTCCTCGACAAGTCTCACGAGCTGGCTGAGAAGCTTGTGGCAATAGTGGAGGCCAAGACTGCTCGTCGTCTTGCTAGGGTGCAGAAGTCGAGCGCGCAGAAGTCGTCCAGCATGGACTAGCCATGTAGATTTATCTCTTTCTTTTGCTTCACCTTGTAAAAACTTCAACCGGTATCCTACTGCTTGAATGGACTCCCTGAGTATGGGCTTTTGCTGCGAAATCGCGCTCTTGTACTTGCATGTTATGAATGAGTTATGTTGGTTTGAGTACTGCCACTTTCTGCTTTTGTGACAAATTGTCGACTTTTGACATCTGAGCTTAACCTTCACAGACTGATGCCGCACATATGCCAAATACTTCCTCGTCCGGTGGCGTTGCCCCGCAGGCAAGTACTCCTGGATCTCAGACTGCTCCGGGATTTTCTGATAGCCGCAACCAGGAGGAGTATCGATACTCCCTTCTGAAGGCACGCTGCGAGAGGGTGGAGCAAGATCTTCGAGTAGCCCATGGAGCTTTGGCTATACTGAAGTCGAAACAGCCAAAAACCTGATCTGCGCGAGGCATTTCTGCTAGAGGAGCTGGGGAGGGCGAGTGATGATTTGTTGTGTAAATGCTGGCCCAGCCCCCGAGCATGTGTTTTGTCCTTCTGCTTGGTGTTGTTGAACTCTTTGTTTTTTGCAAGCGTTCAGCTGGATGCCCGTGCGGAATCAGACCGAGTGCGCAACCGGCTGATCGCTATCTCGAATAACATTGGTCCTGACACGACGTCCTTCTGGGCAGACAGAACCAAAGGCCGGGTGCTGGCGACCTTGCAAGACCGGGTTGGTCAAGTGAAGACCTTTGTCGAGTCCTGCCAATCAACTTTGCCCCTTGTACACAGAGGGTTATTCCCCTTGGATCAGCAACCAGAAGGCTTGGCAGCGCTCATGGTCATATTTTGTCATGGTGAGGCGTTAAAGGGCTTCGTCCGTGACCAGCTGATTGGAGGTGCAAAAGTCGCCATGTCCTTTGTGCCAGCTCATCACCCGTACCTTAGCTTGACAGATATAGGAAGAGGTCTCCCTCCGCAGCCTGATGGTGGTCGCGTGCCGATGGAGGCTCATTACCGCGCAGCCGCAGATCCTGCAGCTAGGATTATTGCGCTGACAGAAAGGGAGACCGAGCTGATGCTGGATCAGCATAATTCCCTTGTCCCGAAGGAAGAGCTTGTAGATTGATTCGCAGGCAACTTGTTGCTGTAAATATTTAAGTACCTCTAGGTTTTGTACTGGATACCTTGTAAATTTGACAAGTGTAGTTCTTGAGTCTCAAGCGCGTTCGCCACCTTTTGTTTTCGAGCCTGCACTTTTCTGATAGGTCTACGCGGCGTAGCCCCCGATTCTCGGGTGAGGCCAAGGCGAATGCGAGTTTGAGCCTGTGCGGCGCAGCCCCCGAGTCTCGGGTGCGGCCAAGGCGTTTTTGGGTTTGAGCTTGTGCGGCGTAGCCCCCGAGTCTCGGGTGCGGCCAAGGCATTTTTGATATGAGCCTGTGTGGTGCAGCCCCCGAGTCTCGGCTGCGGCCAAGGCGTTTTGAGTTAAGCCTGTGCGGCGCAGCCCCCGAGTCTCGGGTGCGGCCAAGGCATTTTTTTAGTTGAGCCTGTGCGGCGCAGCCCCCGAGTCTCGGGTGCGGCCAAGGCGTTTTGAGTTAAGCATGTGCGGCGCAGCCCCGAGCCTCGGGTGCGGTCAAGGCATTTTTATAACTTCGACTCTGAAATAGAGGAGCGTACTTGGTCTTTATTATGGAGACACAGTCACAATGGAGTACATTGATGGCTAAGAGGAGCCTTATTTGTATCTAAGCCTGGGTAGGCATGCCGATGGAGCGCTAAGCATAGAAACGACGCAGGTACGACATTCCAGGGGTTGTTGGAGAGCTGGCCCATCTTCGCGTGCTTCAGGCGATATGCGCCGTTGCCGATGACTTCGGTGATGATGAAGGGTCCCTCCCATGGGGAGGCGAGTTTGTGCACCTTCTTTTGCTTCAACCGAAGTACAAGATATCCTACCGCGAAGGATCTCGTGTGCAGCCGTCGACTTTGGTAGTTGCGTAAACTTTGCTGATATACCGCGCTGCGTGAAAGCACGATATCTCTTGCCTCGTCGAGTGCATCGACATCGTCTTCGAGTGCCTTGTCAGCTTCTTCATCGTCATATGCGACAACTAGGGGTGCGTCGAAGTGGAGGTCGTATGGCATGACGGACTCCGCGCCGTACACCATAAACAATGGCGTATACTGGGTAGACCTGTTGGGTGTGGTTCGCAGGCTCCATAGGACTGAAGGTAGCTCCTCGACCCAAGCTCCAGCTACCCTTTTGAGAGGTACGAGTAGGCATTTCTTGATGTCACTGTAGACGAGGCCGTTGGCCTTCTCCACCTGTCCATTAAACTGCGGATGTGCAACAGATGCGTAGTTGAGCTTGATGCCTTGGTCCTTGAAGAAGTCCTGGAACTCTTCAGCTGTGAAGTTGGTTCCGTTGTCGGTGATGATATTGTGGGGGACCCCGAAGCGGAATATGATGGACTTGATGAAGTGCACTGTCGTTGACGCTGTGGAGCTGGTGATGGGCGTAGCTTCGATCCACTTGGTGAATTTGTTGACTGCTACCAGGAGATGGGTGTGTCCTCCGCGCGAGGATTTCTTCAGGGGCCCCACCATAACGGGGCCTCACTGGGCGAAGGGCCAGGAAAGGGGAATTGTCTTGAGTTCCGAGGCGGGAGCGTGAGGCTTGGTGGCAAACTTCTGACACCCGATGCACTTCTTGACAATGTCTTCTGCGTCACGCAGCGCTGTGGGCCAGCAAAACCCAGTGTGGAAGGCTTTGGCGACTAGAGCTCTGCTGCTGGTGTCCACAGATGCCTGCATTGATTTCGAGTAGTATAGCCTTCCCATCTTCGGGTGCGACACATCTCTGTAGGATGCCAGAGATGATGCGCTTGTACAACTCTTTGTTGATGATGGTGTAGGCTTTGCCGCGGCGAGTGATACGCCTTGCCTCTGTCGGGTCGTCCGGTAACTCTTGGCGCAGAAGATAAGCTAGGAAAGGGTGGGTCCATGTAGGCTCGATCAACATGGCTTCTACTCGTTTCTCTGCAGCGTCAGATGTAGCAGGGATGGTGTTCGAGTCTTCTCCTGGCCCTGGTGCTGAAGTCGAGGGTTCGGCAGGTGGCTTGACCTTAATGGAGCGCTGGCTGATTGTCTCGAGTAAGACGCCTGGTGGAACAGGTGCTCTGCTGGAGCCGATTTTGGCGAGTTCGTCCGCCTCCTCATTGCTTGCCCGGGCAACATGGCGCAGCTCACATCCATCGAAATTGCCTTCCATGATGTTGTACAGATCGCGATAGGCAATCATGTTTTCTATAGTGGCGTCACAGGTTTTCATCGTCTGCTGTACCACTAGGTTAGAGTCCCTGTAGATCATGAGGCGAGTGACGCCGCATGCCTTGGCCATCTGCATGCCATGTAGCAGGGCCTCGTACTCAGCTTCATTGTTGGAGGGTTTTGGGAACCTCATTTGCAGGACGTATCGCAGCTTGTCTCCTCGAGGCGAGGTGAGAATGACGCCAGCTCCAGCACCCTCATTCCGCTTCAAGTCATCGAAGTACATGGTCCAGGAATCAGATACGTCTGGAACTTCAGGTAACCGGGCCTCCATCCATTCGGTGAAGAAATCTGGTATGACTTGCACCTTGACCGACGTCGGGTGCTTGTAAGTGAGGTCTTGGGGACCGAGTTCGATGCTCCACTTTGCAACCCACCCGGTTGCGTCAGAGTTTTTTCAAGATGTCGGCTATGGGTGCGCCGCTTACCACCGTGATCGGGTGCTCTTGGAAGTAGTGCACCACCTTGCGAGATGTCATGAAGACGCCATATGCCAGCTTCTGATAATGAGGGTACCTCTGCTTGGATATTGATAAGACCTCGCTGACATAGTACACCAGTCGTTGCACGCCTAAAACTTTCCCTTCTTCCGCGAGCTCGACGACGAGCACGGTACTGACCACCTGGTTGGTGGCGGCGACGTATAAGTACAGGGGTTCCCTTTCGAGTGGAGCGACGAGGACGGGCGGGGTCGACAGCGTGCGCTTGAGCTCGACGAAGGCTGCCTTGGGCTTCTGGTGTCCACTCGAATTTATCTGATTTCTTCATTAGCTGATAGAACGGAAGTGCTTTTTCGCCAAGTTTGCTGACGAAGCGACTTGAGTGCGGCGAATGTCTCGCGTTTGTCGGTTCGTTCATTACCAGGATCGCCTGGATCTTTTCTGGATTGGCCTCAATGCCTCTGGGAGAAACAAGGAACACAAGAAGTTGTCCTGCTGGGACTGCGAAGACACACTTCGTCGGGTTCAGCTTGATGTTATAGCGGTTGAGTGCGGTGAATGTCTCGCGCAGGTCATCGAGGAGAGTGTCTCCTTTCTTCAACTTGATGACCATGTCATCCACGTATATTTGGACATTGCGTCCGATTTGCTCATTCGGGCACAACTACATCATGCGCTGGTATGTGGCACCGCGTTTTTGAGGCCGAAGGGCATCGTTGTGTAGCAGAAGACGCCATATGGTGTGATAAAGGCAGTCTTTTCTTCATCATCGACCTTCATCCTGATTTGGTTATAGCGTGAATAGGCACCCAGGAAAGAAAGTCGTTCGCAGCCGGCAGTGGAGTCGACGATCTGATCGATTCTTAGCAGCGGAAAATGATCCTTTGGGCAGCACTTGTTTATGGCGGTGAAGTCGACGCACATACGAAGGATCTCAGTGTGTTTCTTCGGAACAAGTACAGGATTGGCTACCCACTCAGACTTTTTAATTTCTCGGATGAACTTGGACTCCAGTAGCCTATCGATCTCCTATCCGATAGCTCTGCGTTTCGGCTCGGAAAATCGTCGCATGGTTTGCTTGACTGGCCTTGCGTCAGGAAAGGCTTGTAAGGCATGCTCGGCAAATTCCCTGGGTATACCTGGCATGTCGGCTGGACACCAGGCAAAGATTTCCCAGTTCTCACGTAGGAACTCGACGAGCTCGCCTTCCTATTTAGGACGCAAGCACGTGGACACTAGGGCCGTCTTGGAGGCATCTGTCGGGTGCACCTGATGCGCCCTTGTGTCATTGGTTGCGCTGAACGCTGCGTCGGGTGCGGATTTCTTGCTTTCGGGAAGGAGCTCGCGATCATTGCCCAGCGTAAGTTCTACGAATTCTTCTTGCATGCCGGAGGACTCGAAGATCTTCTTGAACTCCCTGTTGCAGCTATCAGAGCGGGCAAAGTTTCCCTCGACTGTGATCACACCTTTTGGTCCTGGCATCTTGAGCTTGAGGTATGCATAATGTGGTACCGCCAAAAACCGGGCGAACGTGGGCCGTCCCAGTATGGCGTGGTACTGAGACCTCCAGTCGACTACCTCAAATTCTATCTTCTCTTTCCGCAAGTTCGGGTGCGCCCCAAAGATGACATCGAGTGCTATGGTTCTAAAGGGATAAACAACTTTCCCTGGTACTATACCGTGAAAATTATTGCTGGATTGGGCGAGGTTGTCGAGCGAGATGTTCATTCCACGCAGTGTGTCAGCGAAGATGATATTGATTCCGCTACCGCCATCCATGAAAACTCGGTTCATCATGTATCCACCAATCTGAGCGTCGAGTACCAAGGCAGTGTGGCCTGGCCATACGACTCGAGGGGGATGATCCGCCCGCGAGAACGTGATGCTGGTCTCTGAGCGTTTAGAAATTCAGGCGTGGCGGGAGGCGACGTAGATGCTAGGTGCACCTATCGGGTGATCATCTTCTGGTAGCGATTTGATGGGCACCCTTTCTGGATCATGTACATCCGACCGATTGGGTCAGGGTATTGTTCTTCCGCGGCTGCAGGTTCAGTCTGTTGCTGGTGCTTGATGGCGCCGGCTAGGAGGTTCTGAGTTGGTGGCCCTGGCAGAGGCTATGGTGCACCGCCTGCTGCAGCGCCAGGCACTGGGTAACCCTGGTTGACCGCTGGATGCTGCATCGTTTTCAGGATCTCTGATTGCAAGCTTCGAAAGCGCCTGCAGTCCTTACGGCTGTGATTGGATGTCCACTTTCTGTTTTCATCCCTGTACATGTGGAAGCTGCATGGATCGTTCAACTGTTGCGCGGTTGTTCGCAGTACTCGCGATCCTTCACGAGGTTCCCTTGGCCACCACTCACGCTTGCGATAGGCACTGTCTCGGGATGTGCCTTCTCGTGTGGTGTCATCGCGGCGAGTGCTATCGTGGTTCGCCTGAAAGGGGTTCTCGGGAAAACCGGCTATGACCAGCTCCATATGCTCAGGCTCCTCATAGACGCGCTGCTTGCGTTTTCTCTGGCGCTCACCATTGCGGGTGCTTCTACGGCCCCATGGCTCTTGGTCTTCGTTGTCCAAGAGTTCGTCCTCTGATACATGGCTGCGCTCGTTACGTACTGAATCTTTACCATCCGCCCATCGATTGGCGATTTCCATCAACTGACTTATGGTCTTTGGCTTGACCCGTCCCAGCTCCTCCTTGAGACTGATTCGGTGCAGCCCATGCCTGAAGGCGTCGACTGCATTGTCCTCCGAGATTGTCTCTGCGCTGTACTTCAGGATAGTCCACCGCTGGATGTATGAGCGTATGGATTCTTTGGATCCCTGCTTGCACGCCCGGAGCTCTTCAAGGGTCACTAGTACAGAACGACACATCGGAAACGGGCCAAAAACCCCTTCGGCAACGGAGAAAGGGTCCGTGTCCCCGCCTCTGTCACTGATGTGAAGGCCTTCATCGGTAACGGAGGCCGAAAACCGTTTCCGATGAGGTCTCCATTTGGCAACGGTTGTGCGCAGACCTCCATTTCCTTAGTTTTCCTTCATCAGATACGGAGTTTGCCATCCACCCGTTTACACTGAGCATTTCTCATATTTTGGTTATATGCCATAATACATGAAAGGCTGATTGCACAATGCAATAAAACGTTATTCAATTCATAACATAGAACAAATGCCATCATTACATTGGTATACAATAATATCACTGTTTTTTACAATTTGACTACAATCATATCCATCACACATTGGCAAAATGTAATATCACCTATTACACTTTGACTACAATCATGAACTCTAAACCTATAAGCAACTAACCTAACAAGATGGAAGGCTGGCTTAATTAAGCCAGCCTTCCATCTTTGACTTGGAGCTCACCTTCTATGAGCTCTCGGTCGTCGCAGTACCCACTCCAAGACCAGTATCCACGAAATTTCCTTGCCTTAAGTTTTCTGGTTCTCGGAATGATAGATTGGTACTTTTATGCAGTGTTGCCGAAATAAACTCCTGCGTGAAAGAAAAAAACTATTAGCGAAATGTACAAAATACATCTGGATATTAAAAAAATCAGTGGCTATTTTCCTGCAACTGCTTTGTTCGGTTGCAATTTTCGAGAAACTGCTAAGATCAACGACAAATATCCAGGAACTGCTCTGTTTGGTGGCAGACAGCTCGCATTCCTTCCTTCTCTTCTTCCTCGTTCCACCCCAATCCCCCACCCGCCATGGACGACCGCAACAGAATAACAGAGACAACTACCGTCCATACCCACGGCACCGTTCTGGAGGTGGTGTACACGAACGAGGAGCATACCGTGGAGCGGATCCTCAACAAGTACGAGGAATGGCTAGCAGAGGAGAAGCATCGGTTCATCGGCCTTGACATCGAGTACACCCGTGATCGTCGGCGCATGGCTGTCCTGCAACTCGCCATGCGCCAGCATGTCCTCGTGTTCCACTGGTGCAAGTCCAAGAAGAATTGTCCAGAGTTGGGCAAATTTTTTGAACGCAAGAATATCACCTTCGCAAGCATGGACATCACCAACGACAGCAAGGTGCTTTCTTCTGCCGGCTTCCACATTCCACCGGAGTACTACGTGGACATCCAACTCGTATACAAAATCAAGGGTGGAGACGGGAGGGACGGAATGGGTGATCTAGCGGCAGACCTCATCGACAAATTATACGCCAACATGAAGAAGGAGTTCCCATCCAACCAGCACGGTTTTTGGGAGCGGATGCCGCTGCACAAAGTTAACCTTGACTACGCAGCAATAGATGGGTACGTGACCTACGAGTTGTATCGCAAGATCCTAACCTTGAAGGACAGGCTACGTCCAACATGGCAGGAAATGCTCTGCCCTAGGTGCAAGAATGCCTTAGGTGAATTGCAATAGGCTTTGGATGTGGGTGTTTAACTAGTTTGTACAGTTGGTGCTTTAACAATAAGTGTTTGTAACTATCAGAACATGTATGTGTGAATTTGCACTAGGAATTTGTTTATGTGATGAAATGCTCATACGTAGAACCTAGTTCATTGGCATCACAGCCGGTCACAGAAAGATTTATACCTTTCACCCGGCGGGAGATCGAGGAGGTGCAGGCCTCTGCCAGATGCGCTGAGATGCTACCAGCGCGCTGCGACGCAATCACCTCCTCCTTCTTCTCCTTCGTCGACATCCACCTCCTCCTCCTTCTCCAGATCAGACGCCACCTACAGATCCTCCACCACCTCCAGATCGGCTACTTCCTCCTCCAGATCGGCCACTTCCTCCTCCAGATGGGTTTCTGCTGGTAGATCCGCCGGAGGTGCTGCACCACCACCTCATGAATGACCTCCTCCACATCGGCCTGGCTCAGAAGAAGCCGGGCATCACCGGAGGAGGAGGGCGTCAGATGGTGGTGCTGCCGCATCATTAGCGGACGCGTGGCCGCCTCCAGATTGACCTTCCCCTCACGAAGGGCTGCCGCTAGAACGGTGCTGCCGCGGCGGCTAGAGCCGCGGCCGCGATGGCCGGATCTAGAAGCGCCGACAGAGGAAGCCATTAGAGAGAGTGAGGAGAGTTGAAAGCCACAGTGTGCGGCGGCTAGGGTTGGAAGAGAGATAGTGAGAGAGTGATAATGAGAACGAGCCGGCAGTATATATAAGCACCACATTGACAACGGACATTTTATATAACCGTTTCCATTGATTTTACACCAGCGAGAGAGTAAACTTACTACCCAACTTACTAACAGGTACTCTAAATTACATATGAACGCAGAGACCACTTAGCAGCTAATGCTACTACATACGGACTTGATAATGAAGTAAACGATTACATATATGCTACTACTAGCTAATGCTACTACTAGCAGCTGCTGATGAAGACTCGGGCTCGTCGTCGCTGTACATGAGTGCGTCCCTCTGGCATAAGGTACCGTCGAAGATCTTGATGAAGAACCCGTTGTCGCCGTCGAACTCGAAGCACAAAAAGTGCCCCTGCTCAAGCTTGTACGCTTGGGCGAATGACTTCCATCCCTGGCCGAGGTACAAATCCCCCCCAGCACTCACGGCCGTCTTCACCGCCCAGTTGCCGTTCTCGCAGTCCTCCATCTTCAGATGCATGGTAGCTGCCACCATGCCTTGGAGCTTCTCTGCGAACGCCCTCGGGAGGCTCAGGCGGCTCTCGATGCCCTTGTACAGGATAACCAAGAACTCGAAGCCGCGCAGCTCCGGGGACATGTCTTCAGAGGACGGTGAGGGCGACACCGACGGCGTGGCATTGTGGCTGCGCCCCCTACCACGGCCGTGCCCTCGTCCACGGCCGCGACCGCTGATGGTACCTCTCGCCGGGGACATGTCTTCAGAGGACGGTGAGGGCGACACCGACGGCATGGCATTGCCGCTGCGCCCCCTACCACGGCCTCGCCCTCGTCCACGGCCGCGACCGCTGCTGGTACCTCTCGCCATGGATTTGGACGGAGGGGATCTGGCGAAGTTTGAATAACTGTAGGCGATGGACTGGGGCTTCAAAGAGACCGCTGCTGGTACCTCTCGCCATTTATACTCGCGGGTCTGCTCCGCCCACCTCCCCATCTGCCCATTCGCTAGCCTCCACGTATCAACATTTTCAACGGTTGGAAAATTCTATCTGTTACCATAGTGGCAAATATTGGAAACGGATAATTTTATTAACCGTTGCCAATATAATAGGTGACGGAGATTGGAAATGGTCCATTGCCAATGTAGGCGGCCTGGTCAGGTTTGTACGCACCGGCCGCGCGGAAAGCGCGATTCTCCGTCGCCTAACACCTGCCGTTTCCATAGAGGGGTATCCGATGTGTCATTCTGTACTAGTGGGTGGCTGGAAGCTTGTACATGGAGTAAAAGTTCTTGATGAACTCTTCCTTGAGGTGCACCCAGGAATCGATCGCGCTGCGAGGCAGGCTTTTCAGCCAAGCTCGGGCTGACCCTACAAGCATGAGCTGCAGGTACTGCATGGTCGTGGTTGCCGAGCCCCTCTAGAACCTGACTGTGTTCAGGTAATCCTCTAACCAGGATGACGGCTCTTGGGCGTCTCGGAGGTGAGTTTGAATCCTTTTGGGATTTTGGCCTCGCGGATACGGCGGGTGAAGCATGAGGCTCCGCAAGGCTCGGGTTCCTCGTCAGACTCTGAGTCTTCTAGAGTGAAATCACGGGCTCTTCTTTTCTTCCGATTTCGCTCGACCGTGTGCTGTACGATGATGTTGTGTGCGTCGCCAACGGGCCGCTCGTGCCTGCAGCTCGGGTCTCATGTCGTGGGCTACTGTGGCGCCGCGGTGACTCGTCACGCCGCGCTGGTGAGCGTTCGCCTCTTCGGGTCACGTTCGTGTTCGCAGCTGGGGGAGCTTCTAGGACAAGCGCAGCTCCTGCCATGCCGAGCCCTATGATCTGCTGACGATGCATCGCTGCCCGAGGATCGCTCTCGGGTGGCTGGGTTGTCATGAGGTACGTCGTTGCCGCGAGGATTGCGGCTGCAGGGGTTTTTGGGACAGGGACTCCTTCTTCGTCGATGGTCATGAACGACCCGCCAAGGCTGCAGGTGATCTCCGTCCGCTGGCCCTCCGGTATGCGGCCCATCCGACTGCGATGTCGCTGGTACCTTCTGGTGGAAGGTGTATTACCCGAAGACTCGAGGGAGAGCGTAGCCCGTCTTTGGCTTGATTCATCCACACGCCTCCTGTGCTCGGCAAGATCGGCTTGGGCTTGCTTGATCTTGTTAGCCTCCTGCCACAAGAAGTACTGGTAGACTTGCCACTCCTCGCGTGAAGCGTCGTCTGCCATGGAGGTACCGTCTTGAATCGCCTTTAGGGCTTTTCCCGCTGTTTCTTCAGTGATCTGGATGGCAGTGCGACCATCCTGAGCTGTCACCGTGTAGGGGTAGACCGGCCGTTCGCGCTCACTCGTGGTCGGTCGCTTGTGTGACCTCCTTGACCCGCCGCCATGTAGATTTGGAAGGGGTGGCCCGCTGGCCCAGCTGCCCACCGCTGCCGCAGCTTTTGGGGTCGGATAGATCTGGATCTGCGGAGCTGATGACCACAGCGACGCGATAGGAATCACAATCCGAACAGTATGCCTGCTCAGGATCCCGATTGGCATTGTTGGCGGTGTCGATGACGGGCGATGTCGCAGTCGCCGGAGACGCGAGCGTTAACGCAGGTGATAGAGACGCGGGCGATGCTGCAGTCGATGAAGACGCGAACGTTTCCGCGGTTGATGAAGACACGGGCGATGCCGCAGTCGATGAAGACGCGAGCGTTGCCGCGGTTGACGGAGACGCGGGCGATGCCGCAGTCGATGAAGACGCGAGCGTTGCCGCGGTTGACGGAGACGCGGGAGATGCCGCAGTCGATGAAGACGTGAGCGCTGCCGTGGTTGACGGAAACGCGGGCGATGCCGCAGTCGATGAAGACGGGTCCGTCAACAGCAGCGCTCCCCGCTGGGTAATGTGGAAACGCATGGTGTCGATGACCATATCCATTCCGGCTTGAAGATCCGCGAAGGCCAGGCGCCAAGCTGGCGAGTGCGGGATGAACTTCAGGGAGCTGAAAAAATCGGTTTTTCCTGGGTCGGCGAGCTGCCGATTGTTGTTGATGAAGCCGCAGAGACCGTGAATCCAGCGCCTAGATTTCCCACAGACGGCGCCAATTGTCGTGGTGTAGCCACGGCAAATCCCTCGGATGACATCCTTGGGTTTCGTGAGAGGGGGAAGAAGATGGCGCTAGTAGAATCGGCGGCTGACAAGCAAGGTTTACCCAGGTTCGGCCCCTTGTGGTGAGGTAAATACCTACTCCTGCTTGTCTGATCTCTTATTGATGATGAGGTTACAATGGCGAGGCTCATATGCGATCTAAGCAGAGGTTCAGTGTATGATGGGGATTACGTACCCTAGACCGTCGGCCCTCCCAGCCTTTATATAGTAGGCTGGGTCTCGGGAGTCCGTGCCGGTTAGGGTTTACAACGTAGGAAAGTATGCACCGCCTTAGGTTACGCCTTCCTTGCGGTGCACTCCTTATCCTGGGCCTTCTCCGTTGGGCCTTAATTGCTGGATCGAGCCCATTGTCTTCATAGTGGGACACCCGGAGGGTAGGCCCATGTTAAACATTATGTTCTAAAACAGACCCCACATCGACATAAACTATCTTACTCCATCACAAATGATCGGAGTATGTATAGTGCATGCATTTTATTTTGTAAAATGCTACTAGATTTTTTTAAGAAAATAGTTAGATAGGTTAGTAAAGCTCAGTGTAAATAATGGATAACACAATGGCACTTTTGTAGCCACGTGAACCTCGTAACAAAGTTAACTTACTTGGCTCCTTCAAAATCAATCAAAACATTTAGAACGTCCAACGATTCCCATATTTTATCACGGTTTTAGGAAACGACATATTCTTGTTTCGGTAATGAAAGCTACTCTAACAAATTTCCCCCACGACATGGTATGGGAAATGAGTTGACGTAATGTGATGTTTTATTTATTTATTTATGTCCATTCATCATATTCAGTCAGTCTAGTATTGGATGGCGATGCAATGCAAATTTTTACGATCCTAGTACAACATAGTCAACTACTTACTGAAATTCATTGCGGACTCTGTTTTTACATTCCTGATAAGAAATTTAGTACAAAATTATTTTAAAAACAATGTTTTATGGAGTTTTATAGGTTCATTGTATTTATATTTGTTGCAAAAATATTTTGTCAGAATTATCTAAAAATAAAATGCAGCCCACGCCTGGTTTAAAGAAGCTGATAGATCATCCACAAATTTTTATTTTGTTTGATAAAGAGATCATCCACAAATCAATGGTCCTTAACAAAAGCAAGCAATTGTGTAGTCAACCGAGTTTTATAACGGGCGATAATACATCTCTTGTCGAGTTTATTTACTTATTATCATATATAAAGTAGATGGATCTATCCAGGGATAATAATCCAGAAAATTATTTCTCAGCAAATATGCAAATCTCCAGCACTAGTACAAAAGTGAAGGCTGGAAATAGCATCTGCAGCCGTCATGATCATCCAATCAGAAGATATGCTGCACTATGCGAGCGGACCAGGAACGTGATAGCCTGCAAAACAACAGTCAAAGTAACCATAAAATGCATGCACGAATCATATGCGCCTACAATCAGGTCAGAGACACACTTGCATATGGTTTCGTCAGTACTTACTTCCACAGTTGGAGCCAGCTTTGAAGGGCCTCTTGCAGTAGGCGGCGACGAAGACGACCTTGTCCATGCAGATGAACTCCTCCACCTGCGGGGTGACCTTGGCGCACAGGCACGGTATGTCTGCCGTCTGGATCACGCCGCAGCAGGCCGTGGACGGCGTGATCTTCGGATCCGCCGGGAACTTGACGTAGTCCTGGCAGTTGGCAACCAGGGCCTGCACGTCGCCGTCGCAGTCGTCTGAATTGTTGGCAGCCGCCACCGCCATTGTGGGCGGCCTCGCTGCCGCCACGGCCATGGCGAAGACAAGCAGAACCAAGCACACAACAAAGAGCCTTGCCATGGTAGGAAATTTTTAGTTGCTACGTGGTCTATGTATCTGCTGCTCTGCAAGAGTGGCTAGCTATTATAGCTTCGTGTGTGGGTTTGGCATGGGTTGCCTCGGTTTATATACGTAGGATCATGGTTTGGAGAAGGACAAGCACTTCGGGTGTGCAGATGGTTTAGTGTTTTTTTATGGCTCGACCAAAATGTGCATATGCAGGCCTTGTTTCTACCAAGCTCAGCCGTCCAGTTATGAGTCTTGACAAAAATTTATATTCTGTTTCATAGGAAATGAAGAACATACATGTGGAAGTAAGCACCTTCGACCAAAATTTATATTAATCCTCTGAACTGTTGCCACGAACTTGCTATTGCATTGTCCGTGCACGATTAATAACTAAAGCCAAAAACGTCATCCCCAGAGTCAAAATCCAGTACATTTACAGGGCATCTAGTCCACACCTTCACTAAAGCTTTCAGCCTTTCAGGTAGCTTTCCTTTCAATTGCTTATCACAGTACGGGGTACTAATACAGTACATTAACCTGCACATGCATTAATATTATGCAGTGCTTAGATATCGCAGTACTGGTTTAACACACTTGATATCAAGACAAAGTGGCAAATTCGCAGCACCACTCTCAATGAAATTTCGATGGCGATCGATTCATGATTTGATGATTTGTGAGTCTGTGGCCGGCACATTTGACGGATGCAGCAAGCCACCAATAACCTACATCACTTTAATATCCAAATCCAATGAAATATTTGCAATCAGCCAAAAACACCAAATGACTGATCATGGTTCAGGATTTAAAAGGCAGATTGGTGTCCATGGTTCAGGATAGTAGATTTTTAGAGCATCTCGAGTTCTCGACCGGCACCATTTTTTTACAGAACACGCATAAGCCATGCACGTCTTCTATATTAAGGTGGAAAAAGAAGATTTACATCTGTTTTTACAAACGAGGCAGACACAAGCGAACTGACTCGGTAGCACACAACCCACTCGACAGGAAACCTAAGGAACTGCTCTAACTAGCCCACACAACTTTGCAAGCTTCCACAAATCCATTCTTGCTCAATCTTCCGGCAAACCTCGTGTGCCATAGTGGCACCATAAAAATATGTCCGTTTGGGGAGTGTCAGACACATGTCTGGCACAATGGGTACTGGCCACATCGGGTAGTCTAGCTTAGCTAGTAACATAGATGGCAGATAAGCAAAAATCGGACGTGACATGTAATTAATAAGGAGAGAAGCAAATAGAGTAACATAGCTACTCCCTTTATGTTATTTGGTTGCCATTCGCATAGCGCTTCCTAAGACAAAATGAGTCTAGAAGTAAATAAATGACACCATCTATGTAACTTTTTTATGTTATTTTGTACTATGAGGTTAGTAACATACACTAGTAGGATATACATGTTACTAGTCTTAGTTACTCCCCATTGTCGCCAGACTAAGGGAAAGGCAACAATATGGATTGGGATATGTTGAGATATGGGCAACATAAGTTATCAGAAAGTGTGGTCCACATACGACAATGGAAATTGCCTTTGATTTCAAACCTCTTATAGAAGTTTAGTGTTGTAGTGTTAAGGAAAAGTGTATTAGTCACTACAGGAAACCGTCAAAACGCCGACGGCGGCCCGCCGTCGGCGTAGGCCTACGCCGACGGCCGCCGTCGGCGTATCGGCGTCGGCGTAGGACGCTGTCGGCATATGAAAACTGCCATCGGCGTATCCGTCGCCGTCGGCGACGCCGCAGTGGGACCCACAAAACGGACGTCGAACGTCTCCGTCTGCTCCACCTATACGCCGACGGCACTGCCGTCGGCCTAGGCTGCCACGTGTGCTGATCTGGTGCGTCTGGGAGGAGTCTGACGCCGACGGCAATGCCGTCGGCGTAGGTATGACCATATGTCCTCCAGCGTCGACGTGGCGCCATCCTGTGCGTCCCCACAGCATCCTACGCCGACGGCAATGCCGTCGGCGTACCCTTGACCATATTTTCAGTTTCTGAAACTTTTTGCTGCTGGTTTCTGGCGCATTTTAAATACAATTAAAATTGCACAAATTATAAAACATCACAGAAACATCAAATGAAACATCACATACATATCCAAATGACACAAACATGATTCAAATTCATCCAAACTCAAAAATGACACAAACATAGTTCGAATTCACACACGCTACACCCGAACACATCCTACACCTCCCGAGAGCCCGAGGTATCCATTTCTGACAGCGTGAGAATAGGCGACCGACCGCGTGGGCCAGTCGAACCACACAAGGAATCCGGCGAGGCACGGGACGGTGTGGTCTCACGCGACGAACTCGGCGAGGCACCACCAGTGCCATGCTCCACGAGCGCGCGCGTCGAAGTCGGCGAGGCGGAAGCACGACCAAAGGGTGCAGTCCTCGAGTATCCGATCCCTACATGTTTTGAGTCCAAGTTAGCAACTTGGAAAGCACAGCATGGCGGTAACAACTTGTTTGGCAAATAACTTACCGGAGTCGCTGGCTTGTATGTGCGAGCGACCGACTCCCTCGTTGGGCCGACGGGCATGATCCCCGGCCTAGGTGGACGCGTAGGCAGCTGCGACCGCTCTCCAGTGGCATGAAACTTCTCGTCAGCCTACAAGATAGTTTAGATATCAGGAGTTGTAGAAAAAGAAGGTTCAAACTGAGGAAATGGGACTTGTCATATTTTGCAAATATAAAAGTTGAAACTTACAACATCCCTCAACTCTGCCCACTCTTCATACTCCTGGCTCTTCTGTACCCACAACTGATACTCTCTCTCATAGCTCGCGTAAGCGGCATCGAAGGCCGCCTCGAAATCAGCCTACAGTTTTAAAAGGGAACGCATCTCGTCAACTTAGCCACTTAGCTAGGAACGAATGTCGGAAAGAGAATGAAATTGAGAAAAACTTACATCGGGGCGAGCTCGGGAAGGCCGACGAGGCAGGACGGGAGGGTCGTCGGCGGTGAGGGTAGCCTTGACACGCGAGAGGCCCAACTCAGGAGTACGCGTGAGTACCGCACTAAGCATGAGAGGACGGCCATGCTCCCAACCGTTCCCGGCAAGGACCACCGCTCTCTCGTCGATGTCATGCTCAAGAGGGTTGTCCACCTCCAGATTTATACCCTTGAACGTCTCAATGTATGCCTTTAGCCCCTCCTTGGCAGTGCCGAAGTAATCGGGCTGCGAGGGCTGAGGCTCAGAAAAATTGGGCTTCTTCATCTTCATCCTCTCCCATGCTTGCATGTGCGTAAGAGGCTCCCCGAGATCGGCCTCCTGCAATGCCAAAGAAGTGTCATGCGTATCAAGTAGGAACATGAGGGGAAATAAATGAAGATTGTTTCATGTATATATATACCAGCTTTGCCTTGAAGCGATCATGGTTGCGGGCACCCGCACGATGTGTCCCCCCGCTCCCGCGGTTTAACTTGTTTCGCTCGCTCAAGGCCTTGAACGCGGGGTCCTCCCCAGCCCACCTAGACACCAACGCCCTCCACGCGTCATCCTTGCCATAGGCCCATGATGGCTTAAACTGAAAAAACAATACTCATGTGAAGAACGGATAATGCAATTGCAACTTAGCAGCAACATGTAATCTCATTAACAATCTACTTACCGCCATGTAGTCATCTACGGACACCTCAGGTGGGTTCTCCACAATCTCATGCTTCACCGCCGTCTTGCCTAACGTCTCAGTACTGAAATGATTGATCATGGTATGCTTTGCATTATAGAACTACTGTCGTGTCAACTTCATACAAGCCCCTTCTAAAGTCTTGTCCGCATCGCCCCGCTGCTCAGGAAGTACCCTATAGAACTTCTTTAATCATGCACAAAAAAAATTGTGAGAGCATGGTGGGGACATCAAGTATGAACGAAATTCGAAAAGTTCAACTTACCCAAAACTTGTTGATCACGGCGTCAGAACATTTCCCGCCGGTCGCGTAATTAGCGGCCTGATAGTCTACCCAACGGGTGGCTAGCTTCGTCGCGCCGTTGGGGACGGTACTGTACAAGCCCGGCCAAAACTTCCTAATCAAAGCTCCAACAAGGGTGTTAGGCACACGGCTTCCCGCAGGATGTATCCAGTTGCTGCACAATAATTAAACATTAGTACATGTCAAATTGTCCTGACCACAATGAAGTTACCATGTTCAAAATTAGTATATATAGTCACTTACTCTTTCCCATTAGGCGTAATGAGGATCTTCTCCTCCTCGGTAGCAGGTTCCTTGTCCTCATCAGGGACCTGGGATTCCCCTCGAAGCTTTGGCGGCTTCCGCCGCCCGGAGGGCCCCGCCTCCAAGTCCGTGGAGGGGCCCGCCCCCACGTCCGTGGAGGGGCCCATCTCCTCCGAACCCTCGTCGACAGAAGCAGAGGGTATGTCCGAAGACACGTCGCCCCCACCTCGCCCTCGTCCTCCCTCACCTCGCCCTCGTCCTCGTCCTCATCCTCGTCCTGCACCTCGTCCCCTCGGAGGAAGTGGAGCATCGGCACCTCCCCCTCCTCCAGCATCTCCACCCTCACCTGCATTGAGAAAGGGTGAACAATTAAGCATAAAGACATGATCCAATTAAGAATTGCATCACCTCTACTCTCACCACTGTCAGACAGGTAACGCGGGTTCGGAACAGTTGCTCTTCCACTTTTAGTAACTTTCAATTTCTTCAGCAAGGAGGCCGAGGATTCCTTGCCTTGGCTCATCTTGGTCAATCACCTGCATTGAGAAAGGGTAAACAATTAATAAGCATGTTGAAAAATCTCGTATGGTAATTGTGTTACCAAAACAAAACTTAAGCAAAATAAGCAATTAATAAGCATGTTGAAAAATTACTCAAGCAGGGACTTGCAAAATTTTTGTTCAAGCACTTGCAATTGCAAGCAATATTTCAGTGCAAGTGGAAGTGTATTACTCCTACTTAAAGCAATGTTTGCCTGGTGGAAACAGTATTCCAGAAAGTAAATTCAGCTCCAGCGCATGGAGCTTTTGCTCTCCTCTTGCTGAAAATGGTTACCAAGTACGGACAGTCAGTTCTGAATGATTATCAATTGCAAGAACAACTGACTATCAGGCTATATTACTCCAATTAACACTACTCCAGTTTGGCTCAGTTGAGTGACCTAAGATCCTAATCTAAGCATAGTATTCCTAAGCATCTCATGTCCTAATCTTGAGTGACCTAAGATTGTCTAAGCAAGTAAACAAACAATTTTAGTAGAAGCAAGCAAACGAACTATTTTTTCATGCTCTGTGCAGTAAATCCCTTGCACTGAGTTGCAAAATGTTGCAAACAAATATTGCACATAAGGTAATTTTATTGCAAAATATTGCACTCCAAGTTAAAGTACAGGAAAATGAGAGCAAAATATTGCAAACAATTCAGCGTACTCCTAGGTTCTTGTGTACTCAAGTTAAAGTACAAGTACTACAGAGTACTCCCAAATTTAGGATACGAGTAATACTAGCAGGAAGTAACACAAGCAAATTCAGAAGCAGAAGCAAATTATCGAGCGCATAGGAAGGGGAGAACAGAGAAGCTGAGCGGACCTGGTCGAGCGCGGACGTAGTGGATGGCTAGGGTTGTGAGGGAGAGGAGGTGGCTTGTGGAGGCCGGAGGCGAGCGCACGGTGTCGGGGAAGAACTCAGACGTGCGGCGCGTCGGGGAGGTGCTTTGTCCATCTGCGGCGTCGAGGAGGAAGAGGAGGTCACGGGGCAGCTGTACGCGCGAAGGGGAGGAAGGAGGCGCGCGGTATCACGCCGGCGACGTGCTCTGCGCCTCGGGCTTCATGGCGACGGCGGGTGGCGTACGGGGTGGGGCGAGCAGAGGAGTGGCAGCGGCTGCAATCACGAGGTGGGGCGGCGCGGTGGGTGGCGTACGGGGTGGGGCGGCGGGGTCGGGGGCGGCCGGCGGCGGGGTCGGGGATTTAGGGATTTCGTGATTTGGGGGATTTGGGGATTTCGTGGCGCGCAAAGCCATTCGGGCCGATTTGGCTTAGCCATTCGGGCCTACGCCGACGGCAAAGCCGTCGGCGTATGGTTTTGCTTAATTTTTTTTTCAAAGAAATCACTTATTCTTTTAATTTTTTAATTTTTTTCAATTCTTCTATTATTTTCTATTTTTTCATTATCAGGGTTTTCCGATTAATGCAACTGAATCTGCATTGCTACATGAATAATAAATAAAAAGTGTAGTCAGATTCACATTGTATTTTAGACTAATCGGGCCAAAAATATAGAAATTACAAATCGGGTAGCCGGATGTGTCCTTCCTCGTCAGTTTCCTCGGTGCCATTGCCCTTCGACGACGCAACACCCTTGCCCTTCGAAGTTGCCTACTTTCTCCAGTGGCCACTCTGACCGGCAAATCGGCAAATCATCGCGTGGTCATGAGACGGCAGATCGGCCTTCGATCCACGGAGCGGCAAGACGTCTCTGATGATTTGCAACCGTCGGAACAAGTGTTGAGAATGTTGCTAATCATCAGAGATTCTTGCCGCTGCTTGGATCCGACCGAGGGAACGGTGGCTCGTGAGTGCCTGCATATCAAATCCTCGTCATACACCCGAATGTTTTGTGTTTGAGCGCCACTTCGATCCAAGCAGCGGTAAGACGTCTCTGATGATCTACAACCGTCCGGCAAGACATCTCTGATGATCTGCAACCGTTTGGAACGGTCGCAGGTCATCAGAGACGTCTTGCCGCTGGTTGCCCAAAGATGCCTCTCCGAGTGACGCTGGAATGTTTTGTGTGAGTAACCTGTCTGAGGAGGTGGGCTATATATAGGGTCGCATGGCTTACGAAGTGGTCGTGATAGTGCTGATCCGACGGCTCAGAAGCGCTCAAAAGAAACACACCGCTGATCCAACGGCTCACAAGCGCTGGAAGGAAGCACACGATCCGTGTGCTTCTTCCTGATTGGGCATACTACAGCTCACAAGCCCTGAAAAGAAACACACACCGCTGATCCAACGGCTCACAAGCGCTGGAAGGAAGCACACGATCCGTGTGCTTCTTCCTGATTGAGCATACTACAGCTCACAAGCCCTGAAAAGAAACACACACTGCTGATCCAACGGCTCACAAGCGCTCGAAAGAAACACACCGCTGATCCAACGGCTCACAAGTGCTGGAAGGAAACACACGATCCGTGTGCTTCTTCCTGATTGGGCATACTACAGCTCACAAGCCCTGAAAAGAAACACACACCGCTGATCCAACGGCTCACTATATATATGTATTCATGGCCTCCATTGGCATAGCACATCTAAACTCATATCTGCAACCTCATCACTCTCGCATGGCTTCCACCGTACCTACTCTAACCTACTCGGAGGCGGAGGCGCTTTGCGCCTCGAACTACCCCTGCCCACCCGGCTACAACGTCCCCGCCGGCTGGAGGCTGAGCACCGGAGGCGTGCCGGTCCCTCCTGTCCCTCAAGGTTTGGCGCGCCGGGCGGCCATCACGAACCACTACTACCTCGAGCTCACTCCGGAGCAGCGGATGGATTCCCGCTGGCAGCCAGACTATCGCCCAACTTGGGACGCCTTCTTCATCGAAAGGCGTGAGAAGGCGCTTGCCAGGTACGAGGAGGACCGCCCGCGTCCTTCGAACTTCAACGAGGCCGGCCGTCGGCTGGGGTGGGCCGGCCGGACTCTCAAGAGGGTCATGGACTACATCACGGCCGGCGATAACCCCTGCCTGCGCTACCCTCAATTACAGTCCAGGCGACAACCCCCGTCAACGACTACATCACGGCCGTCCGACGACAGCGACGACGACGACGGCGACTACGACGACTACACCCACGAGTATTATAGGCATAGGCAAGAGTATGACTAACCTGAGCCACATCATTGGTTAGGACAAAATGGTTTGTTGTCATTCGTCTATGTACCCAAGTTTGTTGTCATTCGTCTATGTACCCAAAGTTTGTTATCATTCGTCTATGTACCCATGTTTTTGTTGTCATTCGTCTATGTACCCAAGTTTTTGTTGTCATTCGTCTGTGTATACAAGTGTGTTGGGTGATGTGGATGTCCAAGTTCCCACAGCGGGATGTGAGCGGGTTCACCGGCATCACTTTCTCTCTAGTGAGTTTCTGCCGAAAGGGGAGTTTTCACCTCTAAGTGCAGGAACTCACTAGAGAGAAAGTGAAGCCGGTGAAGCCGGTCACACCCCGGAGTAGGATATTGCACATTTACAACACACAACACACTTGTATACATATGGTATGGCACAGCCTAGGTTTGGGTGGGGTTCCGACGCTCCGGGGCCCCGCTTCGGCGAAACCCCGAATCCGCTGGGAAAACCCTAACGTTTTCGTCTACCCCCATAGACGTGCGTCGAAAGGGGGTAGGCCAGTGGACTTTTTTGCTTGGTTGTGTTAGGTTAGGCCATAGGAAGGTGAGAAACCAAAGTCTACCCCAAATCAACACAAGATTCCATCCGGTTCTCCCGAAACGGGAGTTTTCACCTCTAAGTGCAGAAACTCACTAGAGAGAAAGTGAAGCCGGTGAAGCCGGTCACACCCCGGAGTAGGATATTGCACATTTAAAACACCCAACACACTTGTATACATATGGTATGGCACAACCTAGGTTTTGGTGTGGTTCCGACGCTCCGATGCCCCGCTTCGGCGAAACCCCGAATCCGCTGGGAAAACCCTAACGTTTTCGTCTACCCCCATTGACGTGCGTCGAAAGGGGGTAGGAAAGTGGACTTTTTTGCTTGGTTGTGTTAGGTTAGGCCATAGGAAGGTGAGAAACCAAAGTCTACCCCAAATCAACACAAGATTCCATCCGGTTCTCCCGAAACGGGAGTTTTCACCTCTAAGTGCAGAAACTCACTAGAGAGAAAGTGAAGCCGGTGAAGCCGGTCACACCCCGGAGTAGGATATTGCACATTTACAACACACAACACACTTGTATACATATGGTATGGCACAACCTAGGTTTTGGTGGGGTTCCGACGCTCCGGGGCCTCGCTTCGGCGAAAACCCGAATCCGCTGGGAAAACCCTAACGTTTTCGTCTACCCCCATAGATGTGCGTCGAAAGGGGGTAGGCCAGTGGACTTTTTTGCTTGGTTGTGTTAGGTTAGGCCATAGGAAGGTGAGAAACCAAAGTCTACCCCAAATCAACACAAGATTCCATCCGGTTCTCCCGAAACGGGAGTTTTCACCTCTAAGTGCAGAAACTCACTAGAGAGAAAGTGAAGCCGGTGAAGCCGGTCACACCCCGGAGTAGGATATTGCACATTTAAAACACCCAACACACTTGTATACATATGGTATGGCACAACCTAGGTTTTGGTGGGGTTCCGACGCTCTGATGCCCCGCTTCGGCGAAACCCCGAATCCGCTGGGAAAACCCTAACGTTTTCGTCTACCCCCATAGACGTGCGTCGAAAGGGGGTAGGAAAGTGGACTTTTTTCCTTGGTTGTGTTAGGTTAGGCCATAGGAAGGTGAGAAACCAAAGTCTACCCCAAATCAACACAAGATTCCATCCAGTTCTCCCGAAACGGGAGTTTTCACCTCTAAGTGCAGAAACTCACTAGAGAGAAAGTGAAGCCGGTGAAGCCGGTCACACCCCGGAGTAGGATATTGCACATTTACAACACACAACACACTTGTATACATATGGTATGGCACAACCTAGGTTTTGGTGGGGTTCCGACGCTCCGGGGCCCCGCTTCGGCGAAACCCCGAATCCGCTGGGAAAACCCTAACGTTTTCGTCTACCCCCATAGACGTGCGTCGAAAGGGGTAGGCCAGTGGACTTTTTTGCTTGGTTGTGTTAGGTTAGGCCATAGGAAGGTGAGAAACCAAAGTCTACCCCAAATCAACACAAGATTCCATCCGGTTCTCCCGAAACGGGAGTTTTCACCTCTAAGTGCAGAAACTCACTAGAGAGAAAGTGAAGCCGGTGAAGCCGGTCACACCCCGGAGTAGGATATTGCACATTTACAACACACAACACACTTGTATACATATGGTATGGCACAACCTAGGTTTTGGTGGGGTTCCGACGCTCCGATGCCCCGCTTCGGCGAAACCCCGAATCCGCTGGGAAAACCCTAACGTTTTCGTCTACCCCCATAGACGTGCGTCGAAAGGGGGTAGGAAAGTGGCCTTTTTTGCTTGGTTGTGTTAGGTTAGGCCATAGGAAGGTATTTTACATGTGTTGTTTTTATTTATTTTACATGTATATGTTGTAGGGTTGGGTTCCGGGAAACTCGAACCGTTATTTTACGGGGTGGGATACTGAAATTGGGAGGGAAATTATAGGTCCAATATATATATAAATTATAACTACATTAAATATTATATAGAGAAATAAATAAATAAATAAATATTATATAGAGAAATAAATAAATAAAAAAAGGTTCATCTATACGCCGACGGCCGCCGTCGGCGTTGAAGTACACGTGTACACCGACGGCACGGCCGTCGGCGTATCAACGCCGCTGGACGTTCCGTCACGACGTCCTTTTGTACGCCGACGGCACCGGTTACGCCGACGGCTGCCGTCGGCCTTACCTGGATACGCCGACGGCTGTGTGGGCGGCTGCCCTAGCTCGTGCTTTACGCCGACGGCCCCGACATTTAGCCGTCGGCGTACAGTACGGCCGTCGGCGTAGTGTGGCTTTCCCGTAGTGAGTGTAGTATCCCGGCCTATTGTCGTTTATGGCAAATATCCCAGACCGTGCAACCATTCCGTGGAGTTCCTTTGCAAAAAAATGTAGTTGTCAGCCATGAACCCTCGGTACTGAAGAGTAATTTCAGCGGGCCAAATGAACGTCAGCGGATTCAACAGCTTAGCAGATGACTACTCATTGCACAACCATGTTTTCATAGCATAAGAGAAGGTGATAGCCGTCTGAACCTCTAGCAAAGTGTTGAACCCATGAAGCCCCCACATCTAAGAGGTGAGAATTGGTATTAGAGATCTAACTTTGACTGACTAATGGATGAGCGGGTTTCACTACAAGAAATATGTTGATACATGAACCCTTATTCTCGTCACTAAATCGTCACTATATTCCATCTATGACGATTCTACGACCAAAATAGATTGTCAAAAACCGAGCGTCAAAAATGATAAATAACGACGTTTTTTTTGGAAATCGTCATAACCGTCTATGACGATATTGGACAGTCATAACATGATCACGAACCAATATTGTCATTAGCAGTCCGATCATGCCACATCACATCCTACGTGGCAAAATTATGACGAAATCAAATCGTCGTAGATCAAAATCAGTCCGGTCTATTTCGGTGGTCTGCATGGGCTTGGCCCAATAATTTGATATTTTTCTTTTCTAGGCCTTAGCCTTTTACGAACCATTTTTTGTTTTCGGGCCTTAGCCTTTTTATGGTCCATTTTAGATCTGGTCCTACTAGTCAAATGGGTCCCACATGTCAGGTGATCCAGTTTGATCCTACTTTTCTGTTTTCTTTTAATTCTCTTCCAGATTAATGTAGGTCCCACTAATCAAATGTGCCCCAGTTATCAGTTGTGTTGTCTATGCCCGACTCATCAGTTTTATATTGGACCGGAACCCAGGGCCGCTCCGATAATTTATTTGGCCCGACACGAATAAAATTAATACAATTCATAATGATTTGGGCCCCACACAAATAGAAATTAATAGAATTTATACTGAACATCTGTACTTCTCTAGGTCTTAATGCTAGCATGTTGTTACAAGTATAATTTATATTTGTTCAGATAGTTTGACCACATAACTGGCAAGTTTGTATATTTTTGTTTGTAGCAAATTCTATGAAAGATACTAAAAGCATTTGGTAAGAAAGTCTGTTGTACAACTATGTTTTCTACGATGCGTACTCTATATAATTTATTAATATTTATGGCAAAGATCCGTAAAGAGTAGTTCTCCTGCCCCACAATATAAGACGTTTTGGAAAATTGTTTTAGCTTGCCAAAACGTCATATATTGTGGGACAGAGGGAGTACGATCCAACTAATGTCTTAATACTAGTTTCTATTGTATGATCAAACAAGCATCTTTATACAAATTTGTAGAGTATAAACTCGCACAATTATACTACTTTTTCATGGTCAAATTTGTCTACCAAGTCAAAATTTCACAAGTGTGGATGTTTTATACTTTGTATTGAAACAACATTGCCTAGAGTGATCACTAATGAAAAAAATATTGTTAATATGTTTGCGTACGTAAATTTATTATTTGACATGCTTTTGCGCAATGTGCTTGTTATCATCTGGTATACACAAATCCCCATCAGTTTACGAAATAAAATTTGTTGCACGGAATTAAACATGAAAATCTAGTTACATAAATTTCCGTAAAACATACACGACTCCCCGGAAACAAAATAGCATGGTAACTAAAATTGTAGTCGTCGGTCACATTAGATTTGTTCTTACGTCCCAAGAGGCCGTGTGTGTATTTGCTTACGAACATTAACCAATTTATTATGTTAAGATACTCCATCCTTATCAAAATATAAGGCGCACATGATTTCTCGCCATGTTTAATTCACGTCTTTGACCACTAATAATACCAAAACGTATAGATTGAACTCGTATAAATGACACTGGTGCATTTAGTCTTGTGAATACTTTTCTTTCACACCTATTTATACTATTTTTAAGCATACTATATGTGAACATCATGGTCAGAATTGTGCGTTGTTAATCAGAAAAGGTCGTTCATGATTTATTTATTTTTACTAATGATAATGGATTGAGATTTCTGAACCCTCCTTCTTGAGGCGCTGGGCGGTCGCCCTTCTTCCTTTCTTAGCGTCCTCCCCGAGGCAGCAGTAGTTCAGGGCGGTGGCCACAACAATTACACAAGGATCCAAAGGAAGAGAAAAATTACAATCATGTCCTTGCAAATTGCAGAGAGGGCCCTGGACATAATTTGTGAAACACAGAAATTCTTGTTTCTGATAACACAACCGCAAGGAATAAACTTTGAGCATAAGGACAACTTTCATACAAATACTATAGTAACCGTGTACACAGTTATAAAATGCTATGCATTGATGTGTAAACTGTATGCGTCTATTTAGTGTTTACAATGCATGGCAGACAAAAGAAAACTAGTTCTAATTTCCTGTTATTTGCTTGGAGCTGTACTTAACAACGTCGGATCATCTGCCTCCTTTGACAATTATAAACTGGTCCCGGATCTCCATCGTGCTCGAGCTTACAAACTGAAGAAAACACACCATCAGTACTGTTCATACTTCCTATGCAAACACTAAACCATTTTTTATAAACACAGATATGGGTCCTTTTAAAAAAAATACCCAATTCAAAAACTGAAAGATGATACTGACCTGAACCAACACGTCGGTCTTTGTGGCGTGCACCCTGGCATAGCCGAACTCTGAAATCCTTGATATGCTCCAGCTCTGGCGCTGAATTTTGGAGAGGAAGACAGGGTTGTCAACGAGCAGTATATAACAGGCACTAATGCAGGAGCAGGTTTAACAGTATTCAGTTATCTCTGAAGTCCTATGATTCTTACAATGATAGAGAAGCCGTCCAAGCTGAAGCCCCCTGCTCCAACAATGACATGGACCGGCGCGGTGTAGTTGCTGTTGTCGTAGGCGTCTATTCCATTTGCCTCCTTCCTTGGCTTGCCTCTGCACTTGCCCTGGTAGACTGTGCAGGTTCTCTCGTAGTTGTGCACATGGCCGAAGAAAACCAAATCCACCTATTCCCACATATCAAAATACATGTCAAACAAACAGGTCGTGTACTGTGAACCTGTGGTCATATGGACATTTTTTTCTACAGAGTATGATTTGCAGTGTGATTTATTACCTTGTTCTTGAGCAAAAGCGGCTCGACAGAGTCCACGAACTTCGGGTCTACGCTGGTCGGTATACCTAGATTCGAAGAATACATTGGTCGATGCCTGCAATGGTCATTGAAATGGGAGCCACATCAACAAGGCAAGATCCAGGTTCAGTCTCGGGTATCGTTAAGGAGAATATTTCTTTTCTGTTGGCTTGGCTTGATCCTCGGAAGAGAAAAGAGTGTTCAGCTCACCCAATGAAGATTACCCAAGGCGTTCTCGATCTATCAACCGACGACAAATCTTTCTCCATCCAGCTGTACTATTCTCACAAGAAAGACATCCAAGTTTGCAGAGAAATATCAGCATGTAAACAAACCGCGTAAATTATTCCGAAACAGGAGCAGGGCAAGTTCTGGTTTACATACTTGCTCTGACTTCTCCAACCACGGATGCTCGGTGGACATCACGATGAAGTGGACGCTCCCTTGCTCGATGGAGTACCACGGCTTGTCCTTGCCGGCGGTAGGCATGGGGAAGTAGGACTCGTAGGCGACGCCGCACTCTCCGCCGGAATCCGGGGTCACATACACAGAATGTGACCCTGCATAATCCCTGGAAAAGAAACATCGCTCATGGTTACTGATGGTCAATTGGTGACGCTTAAGTTGTTATGTACCCGGCCATTGCTAGCTCGAGGTTCGTGCAAGGTTAACGCTGTGGATAGTTCAGAAATTTAATCACCTCTCGTGGTTGCCAATGGCGGTCATGTAGGAGACCTGAGAAGCGAGCGGCTTGATCAGGTGAAGGAAGAAGTCCCACTCGACCAGGAATCCCGTGGCGTAGCTGATGTCTCCGATGTGGAAGATCGAGTCGACCTTCCCGGTCTGCATCTCTTTGGCCACTGCTCTGGTCACGGAAATGGATCCAGGCTGCAAACACGTGTCATGACTCGTGAGCATTAACATCGGCGCAGTTTTATTCTGGGGTACTACCAAGTACCAAGTAATAACGTGAACGGAGTTAATTGCGCTGGAGGTCACACATCTCGTTACGTACGTGCACATTGGTCACACATCTGGAAAACGGGATTTTTTGGTCACACATCTCGACTTTGCGTGCACATTGGTCACAAACGGGAAGTGTCATCCCGTTTTGGATGGTAAATTTTCAGAAAACCCCCTGAGTAATATTAGGAGGACCATTTTGTAAAATTAAAAAAAATAGGAGGACCATTTTGTAAAATTAGAAGGACCATTTTGTAAAATTAGGAGGACCATTTTGTAAAATTAATATTTCTCCAGGGGTTTTTCTGAAAATTTACCATCCAAAGCGGGATGACACTTCCCGTTTGTGACCAATGTGCACGCAAAGTCGAGATGTGTGACCAAAAAATCCCGTTTTCCAGATGTGTGACCAATGTGCACGTACGTGACGAGATGTGTGACCTCCGGCGCAATTAACTCACGTGAACGGGCAGCAGCCTCGTACTGTAGTAGTTTGACTCCTGTTGAGAGCGAATTTCTGGAATTCTCGCGAAGGAGGCCTAAAAAATCTGAACACGAACCACTTGAAACACGGATTTTTTTTCCTTACCAAGTGTTCTGATTGTGGAGTTGTTCTTTCTTGTTTGCAAGTCTGTTTGAGCTTAAAAATTATCCTTTTGCTTTATAAACGCAGAAAACGTAGTGCTGTACCCAGTAACATTCTTATACCTGACTGTTCAAAAAAAAAAAAAAAAAACATTCTTATACCTGAATGTAGTGTTCCACTGATGGGTCTAGTGGAGCCTTCCCCATGTCGCCATAGATGACGAAGGACACCTGATCCGAGCCTGCAGCTGGAGGGGTTCTGAACTTGACCGTCTCACTCCAACCCACTGAATCGCTGCACTCCAATAAATAGACTCGTCATGAAGTCACAGGCACGATCACCCAACGATCCGACAGTAACAGTAAGACGTGTACCTTCCGTAACGATAGTCGTAGGGCTGAGATGGCTGGAGCCCGGTCATGACGGCGGAATGGATGTAGCCGGGGTCATGCCACCCGAAATCCTTGGCGGGGCTCGGCAACACGGGCACACCTGCATACGTACCCACATTTTCATCCGAGGCGACTTTGAAAAACATGGTAAAATTTCATTCTACTGTATCGTGTGAAAATTGGTATGATCACTCACTGCACATCTCCTTCTGTGTGAATGTGGTAGCCACGGAAGCAGCAGACCTGCTGCCTCCTGCGTACTGAACCTGCTGCGGCCTCCCGTCTCCGCTCACCCACGTAAGCTTCATCTGACAACGCAGAGCTCAAACACCAGTACGACCACGATTGCATTTGCAGGTGAAGATCACGGGCCGGGAAACGCGATGCTCACCGAGGTGGCCGTGGAGTCGGTGCTGGAGAGGTGGCCGTGCAGCGGCTTGGCCGGGTTGGCGAACCGGAGCACGCCGGAGCGCTTGAGGACGCATGGCGTCCGGAACCCGCCGGAGAAGAAGACGAACTCCACGTCTGTGCGGAAGTTGACGACGTGGAACGTGAGCGTGGCGCCGCAGGTCCGGACCTTGCAGGCCCCCGACGAGTCGCGCTTCTGGCACGCCGCATTCTTGCACCCCAGGTAGCTCGGGTCGGTCTTCACCAACTGGGCCTGTATATCAAAGGTTTCGTGTCAAGTAACTGAGCCCACTGGGCCTCGGTAACATATTGGGCCTACATTTGCCAGAGTCCACTCCTAGTAGAGATAAATGTTGTTCATGCCTTCACGCTAGCGGCGCATGCATGCATGCATGATACGGTTTCCTTTAATAAGCTAGACACTGTCATGCTTGAGCCATGCAACGGCATGTGCGGCCCCATACGGATATATAGTCGATCTAGCACGCTTGATAACTTGGCATTGCTTCTTGGATGGCCATTTCGGGTGAGGCTAACGCACATGTTGGATCCGGGTAACAAATTATGGCGCTATCAGTACATAAGCCACCACTGCCTTGCCGTAGACATATCAACGTGATCTTAATATGGGTGTTCTTCACGTGGCCACAGGCTGTACGTGGTACTATCAAGCATCGAGGCCCGAGGGGTGCCGCTAATACATGATGGGAGGAAGAGCAGCTGTTGTGGAAACTAAATTCTAGTAGGACTGTGGCAAAACGGTAGCCCGTATGCTAATTGTCAGATTGCAAATAAATGAAATAATGATGATTGACAAAAAATTGCATAAAGCACAATGAATGCCATAACATAATCAGTATGCAAACTGTCAAATTGCACAAATATGAAGAAAATACCATAACCAATATGCTAGCTGTCAAATATATATAACCGCCACTAAGCCACAACAAGTATGTCATCGGCTCGATACTATCTTATCTAAATAAAATAAAGTTGAGTATATATTGGAATCAAGAACATGTAATTTTCTTTGTGTAATTTTCTTTGATCTTTGGGCTGTTCTGTAAGTTTCTGGTGTCATCACTGGAACTATCTCGCAAAAAAAAAGAACATGTGTATAAGGATAAGCTCTAAGAGGCAAACAACATGAGTATGTATTTATTTTAGGCATTTGAGGTGAATATATATAACTAGCACCAGATCAACTAAATCACCAAAAGAACACATTCCAGTACAAAAAAGCACCACAATTTCCTGAAAGTTCAACGGCTCGATAGACGACGGGGCATCGACTTGATGGACGAAATAACCAGCCAAAGTGACCACAATGTGTGAAGTATATCACATGACACCGAACCCTACTAGAAGATACAATCAATTTAGGTGAAGAGTAATGATCTTGAGTGAAACTGGACATGGAAACAGATTTTGAAATGTTCCGACGCTACGTTTGATCAAATCACCTTTTATACAAAAGTTTTATGCTTATTTAATGTACATTCATATCAAAATTACTACTCAGTTATAATGACAAACCACAACAATTTTGTTAAATATTGAGGTGTTCTTTGTTATAAAGTTGTAATGATACCACTGAAAAATATATTTACATTCGGTCGTAAATTTAGACCGTCTTTTGTAATGAAAATTAGATTGAATTTTCCATTTTGAGCGTAATTTAAATGGATACGTTCATCCAATTTTCCTAAATATGACAAAAATAAAATGCAAAATCACATGCCTCTGTGGATTAAGTGTGACTTTTCCATCAATTATAGTGTATATGCATAAATATGTGTATGTTCATGTATATTTATATTCTCAAGTATTTGATAGACATTTATAAACGGTGTCATCTAGACAATATATTGGTGGTAATTTCTAGTGCATGATTAGATATGCTGAAAATGAAAGATCAAGAGTACTACATGAAGTGTTTATGAGGATCTTATCACAAGTTCACAACGGCAGACGCCACGCATGTGCAGCCCCATACGGATATATAGTCGACCTAGCACGCTTGATAACTTGGCTTTGCTTCATGGATGGCCATTTCAGGTGAGGCTAACACACATGTTGGATCGGGCAACGAATTATGGCGCTATCGCTACATAAGCCACCATTGCCTTCCCGTAAACTTTTTTTTTTAAACCGAAGGCAAAAGCTTTGCCTTACCATTTATTAAGCAGAAGGTGCCCGGTTTATTATCGGAAGAAACTGGACGAAAACCATACAACAACACGACCGAAACAACAAGGACCAAGCCCACCCGAAACCACAACTCACAAACATGACGCCGACTAGCCGACCTCGTCGCCCACACGGCACAAAGTCGACTCTCGCAACACCGACGGGCTATTCACCATTGCTGAAGAGAAGAAGCCGACACTGCTAAGGGAGGAGCAGACCGGGGACGCTTCCGCAAGGTGAAGAAGACACGTCAAACTCTCGAAGCCGCCGCTCCGACATACATCCCTCTGCTGCGCCCTGCGAAGCCCACCGCACACCACCTTCCGGGGCCGCCGCCCCGACATAGCACCGCTCCCCCTTGAGCTGCAACGTCACACGACCTGGCTGCACCGCAGCCCAAACTGCACAGATCAACCACCCGCAGACCACGACCACCGCACCACATCCGGGGCCGCCGCCCCGGCGTAACGTCCAACCATCCAAAGTAGGAAGCGTCGACCGAGCCGACAACCCTGCAACCCATGTCGCTCAAAGTTGCCACCCAAGTCGTGCAAGACCGCAGCACTACACCATAGAGTTGCGACTGCACCACAACCCGAGGCCGCCGCCTCGGCGCACACCATCCATCCCGGAGCCGCCGCTCCGGCTTCCTCCACGCTCGCCGGCAGCACAGCCCCGCATTAGGGCACAAACCTCAACATCCGACGAAGGTCAGGGCCTCCAAAGACGATGCCCACAAGGGGGGAGCGACGAAAACGTCGCCATCGCCCGCTCAAGCAAGGCCTCCCGTAAACATATCAACGTCTTAATATGGGAAACAAAATTTTTGAGCAAATGGTATTCACGTGGGCGGTCCTTGTCAAGTCGGTTCTCACAAGTGTGATCATCTATTTCATCACCGTTCTTGATGTGCCTTTGGAATCTCTCTTGAATATTGGTAGTATTCGACGCGCTTATCTATGGGCGGCTTGTGAGAAGGTAACCGGAGGAAAATGCAAAGTTAATTGGGAGCAAGTGTGCAAGCCAAAGGATTTAGGGGGCTTGGAATCCTCAACCTTAAGAAGTTTGCAACAGCCCTACGCCTTCGATGGCTTTGGTTTGAGTGGGATGAGGAACCCAAACCGTGGGTTGGTCTTGGGAACCCTTGCACCCCAAATGATGTCAACATTTTTGCGGCTTCAACTAAAGTGGAAGTGGGCAATGGAGATAAAGCTAGCTTTTGGCACTCTTCATGGCTTGATGGAAGGCGGCCAAAGGATTGGGCTCCTCTCATTTTCGATCTCTCCAAGAGAAAGGTGTTCTCGGTTCATAAGGGTTTGGAGAATGACTTTTGGGTCTCTCAAATAAATACACAAGATGGTCTCACCGTTGAGCACATATCCCAATTTGTCAATCTTTGGAGAGCACTTCATGATGTCCAACTTGATCCGGCGACTCCAGACAAGATCACTTGGAAGTTCACCAAGAGTGGGAAATATTCGTCGTCCTCGGCCTACAACATGCAATTCTTGGGGCACACAAACTCTATGATGCCCTCATTGGTTTGGAAACCATGGGCGCCCCCCAAATGCAAAATCTTCTCATGGTTGATTCTACAAAACCGGGTGTGGACGGCGGATTGGCTTGAGCGAAGGGGGTGGCAAAATTGTGGCCAATGCAAGCTTTGCAACCATGCACAAGAAAACGGTGGCACACCTCTTTTTTAAGTGTCGGTTTACCAAGAGAATTTGGTCCTCTTTGAGGGATTGGATTGGGCTTCATGATCTTGATCCATCGACGTGGGATACTCTACAAAGTATGAAGGAATGGTGGACTAACGTCATCCACAAAATGGGAGCTAACCGGAAGGCTCTTGCTTCGCTTGCCATGCTTGTCTCATGGGAAATTTGGTTGGAGAGGAATGCCCGGGTTTTTCAAAACAAGGCGATCATGGCTTCTATACTTCTCCAAAAGATCAAAAGCGAGGTGGTTTTGTGGCTACCGCCGGTGCCAAAGCATTGTGTAATGTAATGCCGCGAGAGTAGGTGTTTATGGTTTCGGTGGTTTTGCCTCTTTTTAAGGCAAGACTTTGGCTTGTAAAACTTCTTCTTAATTAATGAAATGGCAAGCCTTTTGCCTTGTTTCGAGAAAAAAATGATAACTGAGACTGAGAGGAGGTGCTGTAGCCTGTAGCAACTAAATTCTACTGTGGCAAAACGGTAGCCAAGGGTCGTCAAACCGGCGAGTGGTGCATGCAAGAGGTAAAAGCTCACCTTGACAGGATAGTGGCACAGAAGCGGGAGTTTCGCCAGGTCGCCGGTCTCGACGTAGTTCACGCCGCTCAGAGGGCATCCGGAAACACTGATCGCCCATGCATGCATGTATTACTATTGTTAGTGACAAATTCACATGCGGATCCATCAAAAGTTGAAACTAGATCGGTAGCATGCACTATGTACGTCCTGGATCAGATAACTTTAGTAGAAGATAAAACAAAACAAAAAAACATTGCAATGAAATGTTAATCTGTTGTTTACCTGGAGTTTGAAGGCGTGATCATGGCGACCCAGTGGGAGTCGTGGGGCCGGAAGACGCCGCCGACGGTCACGTTGACGAAGGCCTCGTCCGGGAGCGGCCCGGCCGTGCTGACATTGATCGAGAGGTACGGGCTCGGGTTGAGGCACGACTCGAGCGGCCTCCGGTTGATCGTCCTGAACTCCGACTTCCCCGCGAAGCTCTTGTGCAGCATCACCGGCGGCGGCGGCGGCGGAAGCGCCGAGCAAGAGCCGGCCATGGCACAGAGGCCTAGAAGCACATGGAGAAAACCACGCGGGGAAGAAAGGGAACCCATCGCCGGCCGGCAACCTCGCGCACCCTACCCACGTACGATACACTGCGCGTGGCTATACGGGCTGGAAGCCTGGAATGCGTGCAGACTGCAAACTGAATGAAACCCTGCAGCTTATAGTAGTATTAACATATGGCGGGGGGATAGAAAGAAGCTGGGCCAAGGCATAGTTACGGCCACACCAACACCAGCACGCTTCCCCGGCTGTGCGGACGAGGATTAACAGGGGCGCAGGCATTGAGATATCAGCGTCCCCGAAAGCGATATGGAATTGAGAGGAGGAAGCCATACTGTACACGCTGCGCCGCGAGCTAGCGTGCGCGCGCGGTGGGAACGGGGGGCGGGGCTGCCAATTCCTTTCGTTTGTCCGTGATCGCAAGGCTTTCCCCGACCGAGTCGACCACCCGCGCCCGCTGCTCTGTCGCTAGACTGCAGCATCTACGGCTGTATATTCACTAGTAGAAAAGAGGGCAACGGTGCGTCCCTTTAGTACCGGTTGGACACAAACCGGTACTAAAGTGGGCATTAGTACCGGTTGTAGTTGTGAGCCAGCCGGAGCCCCACGGCGAGAACCTTTAGTACCGGTTGGTAAACCGGTACTAAAGGTTACTCTTTAGTACCGGTTGGTAGGGTTGGTGGCCCTACGGCACATGCGCCGCGGTTGGTGGTTGGTAATAACAACCGGTACTAAAGGTTTCCCTATATTTGTGATACCAAGCCGGACTAAAGGTTCTGCATTTTTCATTTAATACGAAATAATTCATATCTTTAAATCCGTAAATCAAAATTTAACAAATAAAATGTCTAAATCAATTAGAAAATAAGATGAATCCAAATATGACAACAATATCATCTTTTGGATAACAAAAACGCATTTAATTTGGCGAACTTAATTTCAAAAAATGACATAAACTCATTTAAGGGTTATTTACTTCCTCCTCCTCACCGTCGTTGACGGAGTCGAGGTCGGAGTCAGAGCCATGGCCGTCGTCGTCGCCCTCGCCTTGGCTGTCCTCGTCACCCTCACCGTCGTCGTTGTTGTCGAGGTTTTCCTGCCAGTGCCTGTTGTCCTCGTCCCACCACTGGATGGGGTTGCCCTCGCTGTCTGAATCGCTCGGAATGACATTCGTCCGCCATGGCCGAGAGAATGGGGTTTTTGGTAGAGAGAAAGAGGTCGGAGAGAATGGTTTTTTTTTTGCGAAGAGAGAGGAGGAAGTGCGACGGCGCGTAGATCGATAAATGTCTGCGGAACCGAACAGACGGATGGAACGCTTCGTTTGTAAAACGAATACATATTTACAGATTATATTCGCAATGATGACATCCTGTGGCTGCATTTGACATCCAGAAATGAGTTACGGGTGCAACTAGTTGCAAATTAGAGTTTCCCTTTTCAATCTTAGGCTTACTAGTTTGAGTTTTGAGATATCACACCAGAGACATGCATTTTTTGTTCGAATCTATCTAGACATTGTTTATCAACTTGAGTCGTTAGTATACGATATATTAAGACTATGTGCGCAAGTTTTCAATTTTTTGATTGTTTTTTAATTTTTTATGCTTATTTTAAAATTGGTCAAACCTAAGTTTGACCAACATTTAAACAAGTTTAAAACATGAAAATGAAAAACTAAGCCTGAATCCTTTTTAGTCACTCTAAAATGAAGATTTGGTGAGGTTTTTGAAAATTTCCTGTTGCAAATCCAAAACAACTTCTTTTCAATATTAGACTTCCTAGTTTGAGTTTTGAGATATCACACCAGATACATGCATTTTTTCGTTCGAATGTATCTATACCTTGTTTATCAACTTGAGTCGTTAGTATACGACTTATTAAGACTACGTGCGCAGGTTTTTCAATTTTTTGATAGTTTTTGAATTTTTTTATGCTTATTTTGATATTGGTCAAATCTAAGTTTGACTAACATTTAAACAAGTTTAAAACATGAAAAACGAAAAACTAATCAACTTTAATTCCTAGATATGATTGTTAGGATGGCATATTTGAATTCCTCTCTTTTTTCTAATCAATTTAGACATTTTATTTGTCAAATTTTGATTTACGGATTTAAAGATATGAATTATTCCATATTAAATATTATTACATAATCACTGTTATTTATTCAAAAATATTATTACATAATCATTATTATTTATTCAGAAAATATATTACACAATCATTGTATTTATTCAAATAAATTTTGAAAATTTAAACAATAACGGATTTAAAGATATGAATTATTTCATATTAAATATTATTACATAATCACTGTTATTTATTGAAAAATATTATTACATAATCATTATTATTTATTCAAAATATATTACATAATCATTGTATTTATTTAGATAAATTTTGAAAATTTAAACAATAAAAAGTGTAACATCATGACTTAGGGGTTAATATGATTGATAGTATAATATTATCAGTAAGTTCTAACTTCTCATTTGACAGCTAATTTGCAAGGAACTCAAAAGTTAAGCGTGCTCGGGCTGGAGCAGTTTGAGGATGCGTGACCAAATGAGAAGTTTGACCTGAGATTAAGTGTATAACTAGTTTAAGTGTGTGGCTAGATTTAGTATATAACTAGTTTAAGTGTGTGGCTAAGTGAGAAATTTCAGAATAGAATTAGGAATAGAATTAAGAATAGTATAGAGATTAGAATTGAGAATATAACTGAAAATAAAATTAAAAAATTCTCGGGACCTTTAGTACCGGTTGGTTCCTCCGCCGCGCGCGCGCAGCTACGCCCACGTGGAGGGCCTTTAATACCGGTTGGATATACAACCGGTACTAAAGGGGTACCCCTTTAGTCCCGACCTATTAGTACCGGTTGTGCAACCGGTACTAAAGGCCCTATACAACCGGTACTGTTGCCCTGTTTTCTACTAGTGATTCTGTGGGCTGTGGCAACAAAGACTCAAGATAGTGAGAGTTTTTCTAAAAAGAACTTTAGAACTATTGATCAAACCGGCGGTACAAAGTACAAACACCCCTGAAAATTAATACTCCTTCGATGAAATTCCTTTTTGTAAGGGGTATTAGTTTTTTGAAATGTCAAATGAGATGACCTTTGACCAAATTTTTAGGAAATATTATTAGCATTTACAATATCAAATAAGTGTCGTTAGATTCATCATGATTTTATATTTTATTTTCTTAGTATTTAGAATGTTGATTTTTTCTTCTAAAATCTTGGTCAAACATACTCAAGTTTTGTTTTTTTTCAAAAAACTAATACACATTATAACAAGGAACAGAGAGATAGATAGAGAGTAAATAAAATACATCGAGATTGTTGGGGCACAATTATATTCTTCCTCGTGAGTGAGCCAATAGCGCGCGCCGCCGTTGTTTCTCCATCAGGGGAGCTAACCAGTCATTATTGATACAAGAAGTTAATAAGTCCATGATCCTGCCAAACCAGTGCCCTGGAAAAGAAATCGTTGAAGTCGTCGTCACCCAAAGATCCACATATCCAAAATCCCACATAAACTCACACGCCTCACGCCGTCGTCGAAGGCCGCACCAACGTGACAGAGCGATTGTCGATGGACACTGTAAAGCAAAGCCATAGCAATTGTCGCCTCACCAACAAAATCTCCAAACCTCAACATCACTCGCCTGTGAAGCTGTGAGGAATCTACGCGAATGAGCCATTGACGTTAGTGTTGAGATGGAGAGGCTCTTGAAAAGGTTATTTGCTAGATCTGGCTTGTCTCCACCGCTGACAAAGCAACACCGTGTAGCCCTACTAAAACTCCAAAACGGGGGAAACTAGAACTCCATCTGGTAAATCGGGACATTTTCGCCTCCCACACTGGCGGAGTTAGAGGAAGAGGAGCGGACGGCGATCTACTGGCAGAGGAGGGGATGCGGCATTGTCCCCCCAGAAAATCTCCTTTGTAGGGTTTGGAGAGTTGAAGAGGAGCGAACAGTTCCGTCTGTGAATAAGAAAGTGAGAGTTGTGAGGAATAAGAGCAACTCTAGAAGATCCCTGTAGTGCTCTAACACGATTTTATAGGGATCAAATCCTCTGAATTTATAGTATCAAGGATGTTTTAAGAAGGATACGGGATTCAGGGGTCGGTTAGAGTTGCTCCAGGGCCCACTTAAAATGTGTGTTCATTTTATACCTTATGTTCTTCTGTGTAGTTTATCGATTATCACCGACGGACGATAGAGTTTTTTTTTAATTGACGGATGATAGAGCTAGTAATCATAAGTATGTGCACAGACGAGTTCTGAAAAAAAAAACGTGTGTGCATAGACACACGTGCTAGACAGGAGGCGCACGTAGGTGATCGACCAGAATGTTTGGGAAATTTTAGTGTCTAAGGAGAGTATCAAATAATGATGGTATCCTGCCCATTAGTGAGGATTGATCATGTAGTACAATTTAGTATATAAAAGCACTTAATATTTATCAAAACTAACCTGTCATACATCTCTGAGAATGTTTCAACCTAAGTTTGTGTCTCAAATACGTCACTTTTCAACTATTATTTATGACAACCTTGATGAATAATAGGTTCCACTTCAATGAAAATGTTTGTCGTTGCCATGTGGGGAACATAATGAAACATTTTTGTAAAATCTATCTTAGTTGGAATGTCGATTGATATACATTAAATATAAGAGTCTATATGCAAATAAGCCACGGGTAATAATTAATAAATCGGCCGCTCTTTTTTTTTAGATTAAATCGGCCGTTCAAAGCATCAAACCTGATCATTGCTCCCTAATGACGGGAGTCAAACCTGCTCGTTCTTGATGTTGGTTAATTGCTGGAACAAGTTGTGGGGTTACGTTGACAGTTACCTCGAATGAATTGGGTTCTACGCGGGTGACCATGGACATGGTTCGTCCTGGCCCGTGTCATCCGTGGGGGAACCCATCTAAAAAACCTCGCGTCATCCCGTCCCGTCCTCCTTTCCTTTCCTCCGATTCCCCTTAGGCCTCGCTTGGTTTGCAGTTTTCAGATTACGGGGCGGAATTTCCTACCCGCCACGCGCAGGATTTTTAGCAGGACCTGTCCTGCTCCGTAACTATTACGTGTTGTTTTGGCTATTTTCCAACAAACCAATCGGGGCCTTAATCTTTATTCCATCCGCTTCTCCATCCTTCGCATCAGACCGAGAGAGACAGAGAGAGAGAGAAACTTGATGTCACCTTCTTCGCCGTCATGGCGAGCTTAGAGCGAGGTGCTAGGACATGAAGAATCTTAGTGTGTGAAGGGGGTGTAGGGTGCGCTGGCGCTAGAACTGTCATGATGTGGCAGAGCTTAGAAGGATGGATGAGGCAACAACGGATCGGTAGAGGGGGAGACTGGGACAGGATGGGACGACAAGTTGTCGCGACAACGCCAGTTGCGGGCTATTCAGTGGATGGAGGTGGCGATGTAAGGGGTTGCCGGTAGAGGGGAAGGGCGTTGAGGAGTGTCTCTCATCTTCCTCTTCTCTGGTGTGTAGTCCCTACGTTTTATAATGTTTGTTATGGTTTTAGTTCAAATTTAAACCAAAATCATGACAACAATTATGTAAGGTAGGTAGTACCTCTTTTCTTCCTCTCCAGCATTCCAACAGAGAAAACAACTCCACGGGTCGTGAACAATTTGACCATGGTCACGGATGGCCGTCAGCTAGCTCTTTTTCCCTTTAACAATTATGCGGCGTAGGCAGGGTTGGGGGTTGTAGATCTTTTACCCTTTGTCATCTTCGGTTTCCAGGACTTGCGACGGCGCGACATCAGTGCCGTCAAGCAGTCCGGTGGCCTTGGCGCTGCGAAGCGCGGGGGCGACGAGGGTCTTCCAGAACAAAAAATTCCCTCGGTCGAGCTTCTGTGAAGGAGGTGAGCCCAACGGATTGACTAGGGCACCCATTGTTGTCGACGTTGACCCCATTGGAGAACAGGGAGGTTTTGGCTTGTAGATTGCAGGTTTCTTTTGGCTTTTGGATCTGTAGGTCATGGATTTTGGTTGTGGATCACAGGTTTTTGCTTTTGGATCGAGGGTTTTTGGTCTTGGATCGTAGGCTTTGATCGTGGTTTTTGGTCTTAGGGTTTTGGGATCGTAACGACGACTAGGTCATGGAGAAGAGGAGCTTTGATACCATATTGGTGATCTAGGGTTTAGGCGGAAGCGATGCCTCCGTTGGGAGGCTCGGGTACGTGTTATATAACACATGAAAAGCCCTGGCCTGGCAACGTACAAGGACGTACGGTATACCGGTGGTGTACTACACCATACGGTATACACGCACATTACATTTTTAACACAAGGTTCAACATTTCACCATGGACCATGCTCACTGCCTTTAGCCGCAAAGGGGAGGGAACATTTCCATTATGAGAGGAGGGGAGGGGATGCAGGAATCAGGTCCTCACTGCTGGCATGCTCACCGCCGTCTACTTCGATGAAACTGAAAGAATGAAGAGGACATTTTTATAGGCTCGGATTAGTGGTGCAGAAAAGCCTTGACTCTTTGGGGAAGAAGGGGTCTTTTATAGGTCCCCCAAAAAAAGAGTCGTTGCAGGAAATCTTACACCGGAGACTCTGGCCTGAGTGACCGGAGACTCCGGCCTGGGCCGGAGACTCCGGACACATTCCGGTAAGTTTCCGGCCTGGGTCCAGGAGTTGAACCACCTTGAGGCTTGGAGCAGGTCAGACCGGAGTCTTTTGGTCTAAAGACTGGAGACTCCGGCCTGGGGCGGAGACTCCGCCCTTCCTCCGGTAACACTCCGGACAGGGTCCAGTGAGTGAACCAACTTGAGCCTCTTCGACTGAATCCCCTGAGTCCGGAGACTCCGACCTAGAAAACCAGCAAAACTGCAAAGCCAATAACTTTTACGTATGAAATCCAAAAGAGGTGAATCCAGTTTTGTTGGAAAGATGAAAGCAAGAGCTACCTTACAAAAAGTGGAAATATTAAGAACCATAAACAGAGTAAAGTCACCACACATGGGAAGGTGTGGAACTTTCCTCAAGGATAAACCGATAATATTTCCAACACGAAAACGAAACAAGTTTTCCATACGAAATCCGTTTTCGGTGAACTTGGGCTTGTCACGAAGATCACAACAAGCACCAAAACCCAACAAGGAGAAAAACCAAGTAAGAACCAAGAAAGATGATATGCCAAGTATGCAAAGGTTTGAGCTCTCCACAAATATGCGATCAAGTTACTCACTTGAGAGCCCCTCTTGATAGTACGCCGTCTATCCTATAACCCGGTATCCCACTAACACCATGAGACCGGTAAAATAGAAACCCTATCAAGATCATACCTTTGCCTTGCGCATTCCACTTGAGTTAGATGATGACGATCTTGATCTCTTCAAGTGGAACACCTTTCTTGATTGTGCTTGCTAGCACATGCTTGATGAAGACTTCTCCAAATACTCCCCCATACTCCATTATGGGAGAGCCTCGCTAAGCTCCGTCTTCATGTATCTATTGCAAGTTTCAATCAAATAATATCTTCCGAGATGGATCATATTGAACTTGCACTTCATAATCTTCTCTCTCTTCACAAAGATGATGTCTTGAATCTTTCAAGACATACTTGCAATAAGCTCAACTCTACACATGACCATTCTTCATATAAACCCTTGAATAGAGCATTGATCATCATGTAATCTTCTAGAGTCCAACATATGAACTCCAATCTTTTCCTATGGACAGGATCTACAAGTATATCTCAATGCAAACATTAGTCCATAAGGATTGTCATTAATTACCATAACCACACATGGGGGCAACATGCACTTTCAGCAGCAGTGTTCAGAGTTGTACCTTTCCTTGTAGTGGAAGATAGTATTGGAACCTTAGGATAACAAATTTTTCCCATAGTGAATAAATTGCAGCGGCCAATATAACTCCCCGGCGGACTTATAAATAGATCTATGCTCCCCGGCAACTGATACGTCCATTTTGCATCACCATTTTATATCATAATTTACTGCTATTCATTGATATATTTCATATTTGGATGATATACTTATGTTATTTTATCTTGTTTTGCATGTTTGATGATTATTGGAGAATTAACTGCCGGAGTCAGGATTCAGCTGGAAAAAGCATCGTCAAGACACCCTATTTCTGAAGATCGTCAATTCAGGGAAATTATGCTGAAGCTCCTATTTTATCAGATGCCGGAGCCAGCCAAAAGGGGAGGCTGAGATGGGCCACGAGGGGCCCACACCACCCCACGGCGGGGGCCCACCTGCCGCGCCGGGGCATGGTGTGGCCGCCCTGGCCCACCTCTGGCGCTCCCCCTTCGCGTACTTAATCCCCCAGAAACCCTAAGACGGGGGAGCATCGAGGAAATATTCCGCCGCCTCCACGAGGCGGAAACCACAGAGAGAAAAAGCTCTCCGGCAGGGAGAAATCTGCCGGGGAAATTCCTTCCCGGAGGGGGAAATCATCGCCATCGTCATCGTCATCACGCTGGACTTCATCGGGATCATCATCTCCACGCCGTCACCATCATCTCCACCGCTCCACTCGTTCCGCTGTAACATCTAGGGTTATACTTTGTGTAGTTCATAGGGGAAACTTTCCCGGTGTTGATTACTACTTGTGGTTGATGCTATTAAGTTTTATCGGTGAATTGAAGTATATGTCCAGATTGTTATTCATCATTATATCACCTCTGATCATGATCCATATGATGTCTTGTGAGTAGTTCGTTCAGTTCTTGAGGACATGGGAGAAGTCATGCTGTTAGTAGTGGAACTATGTTGAGTAATATTTAATGGTTTGATATTTAAGTTGTGGTGTTATTCTTCTAGTGGTGTCGTGTGAACGTCGACTACATGACACTTCACCTTTATGGGCCTAGGGAATGCATTGTGTATTCGGCTACTAATTGTGGGGTTGCCGGAGTGACAGAAACCTAAACCCCCGTTAGTAAACCGGTGCATGAGGGAGTGTAGGATCTCAGAGTTTAAGGCTGTGGTTAGATTTATCTTAATTACTTCCTTGTAACGCGGATGCTTGCAAGGGGTTTAATCACAAGTATGTATTAGTCCAAGTTAGGGCAGTGCATTAGCATAGGTTCACCCACACAACACTTATCAAAACAATAAAGATTAATCAGCTGTAGGAAGCGAAAGCACTTGACGAAATTCCCGTGTGTCCTCAAGAACATTTTGCCATCATAAGTAAACCAACCGGCTTATCCTTTGCTCTAAAAAGGATTGGGCCACTTGCTGCAATTATTATTACTGTCTTTTATTTACACGTATTTTATTTATCTGCAATATCAAAAACCCCTAAAAACTTGTCTGCTAGTATTTACAGTGATTCCTTGATCAAAACTACTTGTCAACACCTTCTGCTCCTCGTTGGGTTCGACACTCTTATTTATCGAAAGTACTACGATACACCCCCTATACTTGTGGGTCATCAAGACTATTTTCTGGCGCCGTTGCCGGGGAGTGAAGTGCTATTGGTAAGTGGAATTGGTAAGGGAAACCTTTACTGTAAGTGCTGTTTTTATTTCTGCTTGCTGCTTTATTTTATTATGGAGAGATCTCCATTCGAATCCCTATTTGGGAATACTACTGCCACTGCTAAGGTAGTAGATGAACCGCCGCCTGCTGAATTAGATCCATTTAAAATACCTATGAAAATTGTTGAACGTGTTATGGATAACCGCTATGTTGGAGATGGAACCATCCATCCTGGTGATCATTTACTATTTATACATGAATTATGCGAGTTGTTCAAGTGTGCAGGTATTTCAATGGAAAAAGTCAAGAGGAAGTTATTCTCTATATCACTGAAGGGCCGAGCTGCGGAATGGTATAAGATGCTGAAGAATGGCCGATCTATTGGCTGGGAGGAAATTGTACCTCTCTTTTATTCTAAATTCTATCCTCCTAGTGAGATTCATCAAGATCGAAATCGCATATATAATTTTTGGCCTCATGATGGAGAGAGTATTGCCCAAGCGTGGGGGAGATTGAAGTCACTAATGCTCAAATGTCCCATTCATGAGCTCCCAAGTAATATTGTTATCAATAATTTTTATGCAAGGCTTTCTCTTCATGATAAGGATTTATTGGATGCCTCTTGTTCTGGATCATTTACACGTACTGAAGAAGAAGTTAAATGGGACCTTCTTGACCGTATTCAGGAAAATACTGAAGGATGGGAGAACGACAAAGGTAGAAAGTCAGGTATAAATTATGATTACGAATGCATTAAATCTTTTATGGAGACTGATGATTTCCGTAATGTTAGTGTGTTTATTGTCTTGATTCTCAAGTTGTTGCAAATTATTACAAAGCTTTTGCCTCTTATCTTGATGTGCCTAAGAAGGATTTGAATAAATATCATGAACCTTATAAAGATAAACCAATTCGGCCATTGGCAAAGTATTGAAGTTCATACTGTTGATCACATTTTGCCAGAACCTTATATTGAAAAAATACCTTTTCCTGTTAAAGTCAAGGAACATTCTCTGATAGCTAGTGTGGTTAATAAAAGTGCCAAGAAACCTTTAGAGCCTGATGAACAAATAACTGTTGAACCTGAAGTAGCAATATAAAGGATTTGGTAACTGAAAATGTAGATGGAGAACATATTATCTTTTGTGAAGATGCTTCTAATATTGTTTCGCATCCTGGTAAATCTAGGAAAACAAGTGTTCCTGTGCTTTCAGTGAAGATAGGAGAACATTGCTATTATGGTTTATGTGATATTGGTGCAAGTTCTAGTGCTATTCCTTTTGAACTTTATAAAGAAATTATGCATGAAATTAGTCCCTGTGAACTTGAGGATATTGATGTGGTTATTCAACTTGCCAATAGGGAAACTATCTCTCCCATTGGTATTGTGAGAGATGTCGAGGTTTTATGCGGTAAAACTAAATATCCTACTGATTTTCTAGTACTTGGTTCTAAAGCTAGTAAAACTTGTCCTATTATTTTCGGTAGACCTTTCTTGAATACATGTGGTGCTATTATAGATTGTAAGAAAGAGAAAATTTACACTAAATTTAATGGAGAATCTTATGAGTTTAATTTCTCTAAGTTTGGTAAGAAACTTTATGAAACTGATTTGCCTAATGAGGACTCGAAAATTGAACAACTTGCTGCTATTGCTATTGCTCCTAACAATGCCTTGCAGCAATTTATGGAGGAACACGAAAGTGAGGTCTTTATGGAGGAAAGGAATGAAATTGACAATATCTTTCTTCATCAACCACCATTACTTAAGCATAATTTGCCGGTGGAAGATTTGGGTACCCCTGCACCTCCTAAAGAAGATCCTGTTTTTGATTTAAAACCTTTGCCTGATAACCTTAAATATGCTCACATTGATGATAAGAAAACATATCCTGTTATTATTAGTTCTAAACTTTCAGGTACTGAAGAGGCAAGGTTATTGGAAGTATTGAGGAAACACCGAGGGGCTATCGGATATACTTTGGATGATTTAAAAGGGATTTCTCCTACTATATGTCAACACGCCATCAACATGGAAGATGATGCAAAACCTGTTGTGGAGCACCAGCGTCGTTAATCCCTAAAATGAAGGAAGTGGTAAGAAATGAGGTATTAAAACTCCTCGATGCTGGTATAATTTATCCTATTGCTGATAGTAAATGGGTAAGTCTGTGCATTGTGTTCCTAAGAAAGGAGGAGTTACTGTTGTGCCAAATGAAAATGATGAACTTATTCCTCAAAGAGTAGTTGTTGGATATAGGATGTGCATTGATTTTCGAAAGGTTAATAAAGTTACTAAGAAAGATCACTATCCTTTACCTTTTATTGATCAAATGTTAGAAAGGTTGTCTAAGAAAACTCATTTTTGCTTTCTTGATGGTTATTCTGGATTTTCACAAATTGCTGTTAGAGCGAAAGATCAAGAGAAAACTACTTTTACTTGTCCTTATGGAACTTATGCTTATAGGCGTATGCCTTTTGGTTTGTGTAATGCTCCTGCTACATTTCAAAGATGCATGTCTGCTATTTTTCATGGTTTTTGTGAAAAAATTGTGGAAGTATTCATGGACGATTTTTCCGTCTATGGAACTTCTTTTGATAACTGCTTGCAAAACCTTGATAAAGTTTTGCAGAGATGTGAGGAAACTAATCTTGTTCTTAATTGGGAGAAATGTCACTTTATGGTTAATGAAGGGATTGTTCTTGGACATAAAATTTCTGAAAGAGGTATTGAAGTGGACAGAGCTAAAGTTGAAGCAATTGAGAAAATGCCCTGTCCCAGGGATGTTAAAGGTATTCGTAGTATTCTCGGTCATGCCGGTTTCTATAGAAGGTTTATTAAAGATTTCTCTAAAATTTCAAAACCTCTTACTAATCTTCTCCAAAAAGATGTACCTTTTGTTTTTGATGATGATTGTAAAGAAGCTTTTGAGCTCTAAAAAAGGCTTTAACCACTGCTCCTGTTGTTCAACCTCCTGATTGGACTTTACCTTTCGAAATTATGTGTGATGCTAGTGATTTTGCTGTAGGTGCTGTTCTTGGACAGCGAGTAGATAAGAAGTTGAATGTTATTCATTATGCTAGTAAGACTCTTGATGCTGCTCAAAAGAATTATGCCACTACTGAAAAAGAGTTTTTAGCAGTAGTTTTTGCTTGTGATAAGTTTAGACCCTATATTGTTGATTCGAAAGTTATTATCCATACCGATCATGCTGCTATTAGATACCTTATGGAAAAGAAAGATGCTAAGCCTAGACTTATAAGATGGGTGCTTTTATTACAAGAGTTTGATTTGCATATTGTAGATAGGAAAGGTGCTGAAAATCCTGTCGCTGATAATTTGTCTAGATTGGAAAACATTTCTTATGATCCTGTTCCTGTTAACGATAGTTTTCCAAATGAACAATTGGCTGTGATAAAGGTAAGCTCGCGAGAAAGTCCTTGGTATGCTGACTATGCTAACTTTATTGTTGCCAAGTATTTGCCTCCAACCTTTACAGCTCAGCAAAGAAGGAAATTCTTTTATGACTTGAGGCATTATTTTTGGGATGACCCACACTTATATAAAGAAGGAGTGGATGGTATAATGCGAAGATGTGTTCCAGAATTTGAACAAAAAGAAATATTGAGAAAATGCCATGGAAGTGCTTATGGAGGACATCATGCTGGAGATAGAACTGCACAAAAGGTTTTACAATCAGGTTTTTATTGGCCTACTCTTTTTAAAGATGCAAGAAAATTTATTTTATCATGCGATGAATGTCAAAGAGTTGGTAATATAACTAGACGCAATGAAATGCCTATGAATTATTCTCTTGTTATTGAACCTTTTGACTGTTGGGGATTTGACTTTATGGGTCCTTTTCCTCCTTCTGATGGTTATACTCATATACTTGTTGCTGTTGATTATGTTACTAAATGGGTAGAAGCTATACCAACATCTAGTGCTGATGGTGAGACATCATTAAAAATGCTTAAAGATATTATTTTTCCAAGGTTTGGTGTGCCTAGATATCTCATGACTGATGGTGGTTCTCATTTTATCCATGGTGCTTTTAGAAAAACCCTTGCTAAATATGATGTTAATCATAGAATTTCTTCACCTTATCATCCTCAAACAAGTGGTCAAGTAGAATTATCAAATAGAGAGATTAAATCTATTTTGCAGAAGACTGTTAATAAATCTAGAAAGAATTGGGCTAGGAAGCTTAATGATGCTTTGTGGGCTTATAGAACTGCTTATAAAAATCCTATGGGTATGTCTCCTTATAAAATGGTTTACGGAAAAGCTTGTCATTTACCTCTAGAATTAGAACATAAAGCTTATTGGGCCGTAAAAGAACTTAATAGAGATTTTAAACTTGCCGGTAAAAAAGGTTACTTGACTTGAGTTCCTTAGATGAATGGAGAAGTGAAGCTTATGAAAATGCTAGACTTTTTAAAGAGAAAGTGAAACAATGGCATGATAGGAGAATCCTAAAGAGAGAGTTTAATGTTGGTGAGAAAGTTCTATTGTATAGGTCTCGTCTCAGATTTTTTGCAGGTAAATTACTTTCGAAATGGGAAGGACCTTATGTTGTTTCAGAGGTTTACCGTTCAGGTGCAATCAAAATTACTTCGCTTGATGGTGACAAATCTCAAGTGGTTAATGGTCAAAGACTCAAGCATTATATTTCTGGGGATTCTTATAACGAAGACGTTGATATTATTCAAGTAGTGACTCCGGAAGATTTTATTAAAAGTCAAATTCAGAAAACTGCAGAGTCTGTTTTCGAATAGGTAACAGTTTTGGTAAGAAAAAGTTCGCGTTTAACTTCCCAACTTATGTTTTTGTTGTTTTTATTAAATATGGAAAATTACGAGCCAAAACGGGGAGGAAACGGTGCCCGAGGGCACCACACCACCCCACGGCGCGGGCCCACCCTTGGCCGCGCCGGGGCATGGTGTGGGCGCCTCGGAGCCCGTCTCCAGCCCGGTTTCGACCTGGACTTTCCTTTTGTTATGAAACTTTTTGCTATATAACCCCCGGATCCCCCGAGGTCCGTATATCGTTTTCTCGTCGTGTTTTGTTTTCGAGCTGTTTCTGCCAGGGTTAGCTCCAAGATTAGAACAATGTCTTCGTCCGAGGCTCCGAAGGATACCTTCTTCAAGAACGTCGTCAACCCGTACATCAACGAGTTGAAGCAGCACCCACAAGAGCTGCGGCTCGTGGATGGAGAGCTTGTTCAAGAAGATGTTAGGGGACCCAAGGCTGAAGGGGACGTGAAGGCCAGACTAGAAGAAGTAGAGCATGAAGTTTTCCGATACCAGAAGATGATAGAGCGCGGAGTGGAGATCAACCACAAGATTATTAATGAGCTTATTGCTGAACACAAGAAGGAGACTAGCAAGCTATGGGATGATATCTTCATACTCAGTCAAACCACGTCCAAATTGCAAGCACAAATCTATGATCTCCAAAACCAAAACTGTGAGTATGAAGCTAGGTTCAAACGCATGAGTTCTGCTGCGAGTTTCAGGTTTATGGAGACCAATTCATCCTTCGCTGATGGGGAGCCTCTACCTTGGAAATTTGATGATGAAGAGTCTCGTCCACCTTCACCACCGAAGGAGTAATTCATCATTGGTATTGGCATCCCCTCAGCTTGTTCCAAGCTTGGGGGGAGTGCCGCGGTATCATCACCATTATCTTTTACCTTTTACTTTTCAGTCGAGTCATATCATGAGTAGAGAAGTTATCATATAGGATGGTTTGCAGCGTGGAAGTATCTCTCCTTTAGTTGGTTATCTATGTATCCCTTGGTGTGAGTTGCCGTTATTGGAATATTAATGAGAAGTTTTATCATTTACTTTCTGCACACTTTATTTTACTTTGCAAATTTCTGTCATATGAATGATCTTGTTGTTAGTATTGGCATCACTTTGGGAGCATCAAGTAAATCTATTTGGTTTTGGCAAACTTAGCATTGGTCAGTAGCAACAATACTTTGAGGCTTAAGTAGAAAAGAGGGGATTGCATGTAGATACATTATCTCATTATCTTTCTTTCTTGTTGGCTCATGAGCTTAGTATTCTCAAGTTAAAATTATTTGTGTTTACAAGGAAGATTGCATGATTGTTTCTATTACATTTATATTTGTTTGTATCCCTCCACTCTTATGCTTGCTACCCAGCCTTGCTAGCCAAAAACCTGTACTGAGAGGGAATGCTTCTCGTGCATCCAAACCTTGAGCCAAAACCCATGCCATTTGTGTCCACCATAACTACCTATATGTGGTATTTCCTTGCCACTCCAAGTAAATACTTCATGTGCTACCTTTAAACTATTCAAAAGCTACTACTCCTTATTTGTGTCACTGTTTACTAGCTCATGAGGAAGATGTGGGTATTCTTTAGCTGTCAACAGACTTTACCACCAGACTAGCGGCATATACATCCGCTTATCCATTAATTTTGCAAAAAGAGCTGGCAAATGGGGTGCCCAGTCCCAATTAATTACAACTTTAACCGCTTAATTCTCTTCACATTTTTGCCCTGATTTATCAGACAAGCAATGACAGTGAATATCTGCATGTGTAAACAAAAGAGAAGAGGGATGATCTGCCTTGCTGGTAGAAATAACGTCCTTCATGGGAGCCGCTCTTAAAAGTCTGGTTGCAGGGATATTGTTTTCCACTATTCGTTGACAATTCTCATACACCACTCAAAACTTATATTTTTATTCTCTATATGATTTCAAAAACTTAAAAAGCTCTAGCACATGATTTAATCCCTGCTTCCCTCTGCGAAGGGCCTTTCTTTTACTTTTATGTTGAGTCAGTAAACCTATTCCCTTCTTTCTTAAGCAAGCATTTGAGTTGTTGTGATTCAACCATCTATATATTAATATTATCAATCATGTTGTTATCCTTCCTTGTTTTGCACAAGTCTTTTATCTGAAGGAATATAACTTTGAAAGTTATCAATGACTGTAAAGAAATTGTGATAATTGAGCATGTAAGTTCTGCAATATAGCTCCGATATAAGGACTCTACTCGAAAGATAAGTACAATCTGTTAATTGTTCTCTGACCAAGAACGAAGTTTGCCATCACCAAACTATGATTTTCTTTATGCACCTTTATTGTGATTTCCATTACTCGTTTCAAGATAAGTTATATGAGGGGAAGTTGCTGTCTAAAATGATTTGTGTATTAATACATGTTGATGCTTCTTGTCCGTATTCTTTATTATCGACGCTTCACTCCATAAACCTGTGGTCTTGTTTACTGAGTTCAGCTTTCGCTTGGGGACAAGCGAGGTCTAAGCTTGGGGGGAGTTGATACGTCCATTTTGCATCACTATTTTATATCATAATTTACTGCTATTCATTGATATATTTCATATTTGGATGATATACTTATGTTATTTTATCTTGTTTTGCATGTTTGATGATTATTGGAGAATTAACTGCCGGAGTCAGGATTCAGCTGGAAAAAGCATCGTCAAGACACCCTATTTCTGAAGATCGTCAATTCAGGAAAATATCAGATGTTCCTATTTTATCAGATGCCGGAGCCAGCCAAAAGGGAGGCTGAGATGGGCCACGAGGGGCCCACACCACCCCACGGCGCGGGGCCCACCTGGCCGCGCCGGGGCATGGTGTGGCCGCCCTGGCCCACCTCTGGCGCTCCCCCATCGCGTACTTAATCCCCCAGAAACCCTAAGACGGAGGGAGTGATACGTGCATTTTTATCATCATTTATACAACTTTTAGTATCATATTAGAATGTTATTTGCATTGTTATATTATTATTTTTACATGTTTTAGATGATTTATGGGACTTTCATACAAAGTCCCTATTATTGGTATTTAATTTCTGGGAGGCAGAAAACCTCCTTTTTCTTGTTTTTAATGTTTCAGGAGCTATAGGGACCCAAATAATAAAAGGAAAATTACACAGCTGGTTTTTCGTCGAGAGAAAGGCAGAGGGAAGAAGACCGAAGAGAGGAGAGCCACGAGGCCCAAAAGGGGTGGGACCACGCGGCCCAAGTACCTGGCCGCGTGGGACCCACTAAGCGGGGCCTTGGGCACCTCCTCGCTGGGGCTTTTTATCGACGCCTTCGTCCTCCCCGAAAAGTTACGCCCTAATTTTTCCAAGTCCATCCGAGGCCGCGGCGGCGGCGAAACTCCTGATTCCCTCCGAGGGGGATCAGATCCTGCTGCTCCGGAGCTCCGGAGAAGGGGGAAATCATCGTCATCGTCATCACCTCTCCTCCTTGGCGTGGGAGGAGGCCTCTACACCATCACCATCACCAAGACCAGCACCATCTCCATCATCATCTCCGTGATCCACTCCGTTCCCCTCGTAGTTTGAGAGTTGCTATACCCTAGATACTTGTCTTGTGCTACTATTCATGTTTGTGATTGAGTACTTGTCATTATTTGGTGGTGAAGTTATATTTTCAGATTGTGTTGTACCACTTATGCCACTGAATATTATCATGTTTGCACGTTGTGAGTAGTTCCCATATGTTCCTGAGGGCATAGGATGAATTGGCAATGATTTATATATAACATGTGTTGGTATTTTGTCAAGAGTTTATCTTTTATGTGATTCTATGATGGTGTTGTGCGAACGTCGACTGCACAACACTTCACCTATATGGGCTCATAGGAGAACACCGTAGTATAATGAATTGAGGGAGACTTGGGAGGACATGTAAACCTGGGACCGAATCATGAAGTTATATTATGAGGGTATTAGTATCGGGGATCTTAGAGTGTAATGCTATGGTGGGACTTTATATCTTAATAATTCTTGTGCAGTCATTTACTTGGCCACATGATTCATCATAAGGGGTTGTAGTTTATTTATTTAGCTATACCTAATAATGGCTCCGTCCAAAGAAGATTAAAACTTGACAAGATATTCAACGTGTTGTTTAATAAATCTCTATGCCTAGCAATATCCATGCCGCCCTCGGGAACGTTTTCCACATATAAGTTACACATCACTTGAGCTTGTCCTCTTGCCACATAAGAGGATTGGGCTTTCTCTCTTTGAGAGCTTTGACTCGCTACTGTTTATTTACTGCATTGCAACTATACAACCAAAATACCAAAAATACTTGCATCTTTTATTGTTTTATTTATCAGTCTTACTAACCAATACCTTCAGCTACTCGTGGGTTCGACAACCTTTTCTAATTGAAAGGTACTACAATTGATCTTATGCACTTGGGAGTCATCAAGACACTTTTGGCGCCGTTGCCGGGGAGCGTAGCGCTATTGGTAAGAAGGTTGGTAAGGAAACTTGAAAGCTTTTATCTCATTGTTACTATGGCATTTACGAATCGTTCCTCGCTGCACCTTGCTCTATATGACAGTGCTTATGCCACTACTCCTAAAGTGGTTGAAACTACTGTGTCTGAGATACCTAAAGTGGGATTTAAAATTCCGTTGGTCATGTTAAAAGAGTTATGAAAAATCCATTTACAGGTGATGGAACTAAGTCTGCACGTGAACACATGGAGTTAATTGAGGACATATGTGGTTTATTTAGACTTCCTTGTATTTCTGAAGATCAGGTAAAAAGGAAGTTATTATATTTGTCTTTATCTGGTAATGCTCGTGATTGGTACAGGTCTCTTGATGAAGAGGTTGCTATTGAATGGAATATTTTGAGAAAGGTTTTCTTTCTTAAATATTTTACTCCTAAAGAAGCTTATGAGAACCGCTGTATATATTTAATTTCTGGCCACATCTGGGAGAGAGTATTACTCAAGCTTGGGGGAGGTTAAAGGAACTCCTTCGCAAGAATCCCTGTCATGATCTTACAAGGAAAATTATATTGATAAACTTTTATGTGAGGCTACCGTCGAAGCACAAGGAAATTCTGGATAATTCATCTGGTGGAAGTTTTACTAATAATACTGAAGAAGAAGCATGGAATTTATTGGAGACTATTTCTGAAAATACTAGTCACTGGGATCTTGATAAAGGTAATGAGCCCTATTTTGATTATGGATATTCATGTGTAGAGAACTTCTCTACTTCTATGTTGTTTAAAAATCTGAGTGATGCTTTTAATCTTGATCCTTATGTTATAATTGAGATAGCTAAAGGTTTTGCTGAGCATATCTGTGTTCCTCAAAGTGGTTTTGAAGTTTATGTTGAACCTGTTAAACCATCTATTGTTGTTCCTAAAGTTATTAAACAGGTAGAACCAGTGTCATCTGTGACAATTGAAGAGTATGTTGAACCACCTCCATATCCAAACCAAATTAAGGAGAATTTACTTATTGCTGTTACTAACAAGAGTAAAAGAAGATGTTCTCAGCCTTATGAACAGGTGGAAGTCAACAGTCAAATTTCAATTATCAAACAATTAAATGAAGAAGACTCTGTTGATGTTTATTTATGTGAAGATGCTACTAAGGTCATCAAAGGTAATTCGGCCAAGGTTGGTAAACCTGTTATATCATGCTCTACTGGGACTTCAAGTTATCATGGTCTATGTGATATTGGAGCGAGTATTAGTGTCATTCCATATTCTCTTTATCTTGAAATCAAGCCTGATATTGATCCTATCATTATGGAAGAGACAGGTATGACAATTCAACTTGCTAATAAAGATTATATTAGTCCATTTGGAATTGTTAGAGATGTTGAAGTATTGGTTGGCAAAATAAAATATCCTGCTGATTTTATTGTGCTTGATTGTCCTCAAGATTATTTTTGTCCTATCATTTTTGGTAGACCTTTCTTAAACACTGTTGGTGCTGAAATTAATTTGCCTAAAGAGAAAGTGTTTATTAAATGTGCTGGTGAAAAACTTGAGTTCAACTTTTCCAAATTTACTGATAAACATGTTGTGAAAGAGCCAATTTCTGAAGATATAATTGAAACTCTTGCACATATAGCTGTAGCTTCAACAGATGTTGTAGAACGTTATATGCTTAATCAAGATAAACCATTTAATGATGAGGAAAAGGATGCTTTAGAACAAATATTATGGCAACAACCACCACAATTACAATTGCATATCCCACCTGATAATTTAGGAGTGCTACCACCACCTAAAGGGGATCCTAGCTTTGAATTAAAGCCTTTGCCTACAAATCTGAAATATACATATTTGGATGAGAAGAGCATATATCCTGTCATTATTAGTGCTAACCTTTCAGCTGAAGAAGAAGAGAAATTACTTGATGTGCTTAAAGCTCACCGACCAGCCATTGGATACTCTCTTGATGATCTTAAAGGTATAAGCCCAGCTCTATGTATGCATAAAATTAATTTGGAAGAGGATGCAAAACTGTTGTTGATTATCAACGCCGTCTCTATCCAAAAAATGAAGGAAGTGGTAAGGAAAAGGTAATAAGACTTATTGAAGCTGGTATCATTTATCCCATAGATAGTAAGTGGGTTAGTCCAGTTCATTGTGTTCCTAAAAAGGGTGGAATGACTGTTGTTCCAAATGATGAGGATGAACTTGTGGCTCAACGTACTGTTGTTGTGAAAGGACAAGGATGTCGCCTAGAGGGGGGGGGGGTGAATAGGCGATTAAAACTTTTCCGGTTAAAGGCTTGCTAATTGCGGAATAAAACTATGTGTTTAAATTAACAAGCCAACAACCTAAATAAACTAGGTTCACCTATGTGCACCAACAACTTATGCTAAGCAAGACAAGCAACAAGGTGATAGCAATATAGAATACTTCAAGCACGAAGGCTATCACAATGTAAATTGCATAAGTAAAGAGCTCGGGTATAGAAATAACCGAGGCACGCGGAGACGAGGATGTATTCCGAGTTCCTCCTTGTTAAGGGAGTACGTCTCGTTGGAGAGGTGTGAGGCACCACAAAGGTCGATCTCAATACCACAAAGGCTTCACCTTCTTCTCCGATGAACCGCACCACAAAGGTTTGGTTCACCTTCCACTATCGGTATTCCTTCGAGGCGGAATCCGGAGCCTTTCAACAACAATCCGAGGCACAACCCACAATGGGATTGGGGGCTCCCGAACGGCTTTACAAGTGACCACAAAGGTCCAACCACCACACGGGCGTCTAGGGTCCAAGGACCCAAGAGTAACAAGCTCACAAACTTTCAACTTCCACGAATCCTCGTGGAGGGCACAAACCGATGCAACACAATGCAATGGCAAGAGCACAAGTGCTCAAATCCTTCACTCTCAAATCCCACCACAAGCAACTAATGGGGGGAAAAGAGAGGAAGAACAAAGGAAGAACACCAAATCCCTCCAAGATCTAGATCCAAAGGCTTCCCCTCACTTAGAGGAGAGAATGATTGGTGGAATGGTGGATCTAGATCCCCTCTCTCTTTCCCTCTAATTTGAGGCAAGAATCATGGAGGGATAGAGAGAAATCCAAGCTCAAGAAGGTCAACAATGGGGGGCTTTTTCGTGCTCAAGAGCTTTTGGAACCGTTGGGGAAGAAACCCCTTAAATAGGTCCCCTCAAAAAACTGACCGTTGGAGAAAACTGTGAGGCCGGCCTGGGAGCCGGCCTGGCCGGGCTGGGGGCCGGCCTGGGGGCCGGCCTGGAGGCCGGGCAGCCACCCGAGGCAGCCGGCCTGGGAGCCGGCCTGGGCCGGCCTGGAGGCCGGGCAGCCACCCGAGGCAGCCGGCCTGGGAGCCGGCCTGGCCGGCCTGTGGGCCGGCCTAGCAGAACCCGAAATTGTAACATCCATAACTTTTTCATCCGGACTCCGATTTCGATGATCTTGGGCTCGTTGGAATCGCAACGAAGAGCCCTTCAAGATTATGCAGAGAAACATCATAGTCCATCATGTGAGGAGAAGACCAAATGTAGAAAGGTAAAACCTCTCTAAAGAAGATGAACCGGCAAAACCTCAAAACCGAAAACACAACAAGTTTTCAATACGAAATCCGTTTTCGGTGAACTAGAGCTTGGTATGGAGATGAACACAAGCTCTAAATTCTCACAAGGATAAAAGCCAAATAAGAACCAAGAAAGATGATATGCCAAGTATGCAAAGGTTTGAGCTCTCCACAAAGATGCGATCAAGTTACTCACTTGAGAGCCCCTCTTGATAGTACGCCGTCTATCCTATAACCCGGTCTCCCACTAACACCATGAGACCGGTAAAATAGAAATCCTATCAAGATCATACCTTTGCCTTGCGCATTCCACTTGAGCTAGATGAAGACGATCTTGACTCCCTCAAGTTGGAACACCTTTCTTGATGTGTGCTTGCTAGCACATGCTTGATGAAGACTTCTCCAAATGCTCCCCCATACACCATTATGGGAGAGCCTTGCTAAGCTCCGTCTTCATGAATCCACTTGCACTTTATCTTCTTCTCTTGATATAGGTGATGGCTTGGAGATAAACATAAATGTTCACTCAATCTTCTTTTCCAAGCCATGCTTGCAATAAGCTCAACTCTCGATGACCATTCTTCATATAAACCCTTGAATAGAGCATTGATCATGATGTAATCTTCTAGAGTCCAACACATGAACTCCAATCTTCTTCATGGACAAGATCTATAAAGATATCTCAATGCAACCATTAGTCCATAAGGATTGTCATTAATTACCAAAACTACGCATGGGGCAACACATGCACTTTCAATCTCCCCCATTTTGGTAATTGATGACAATCCCTTTTACGAGGGTTTATATAATGAATTAAGCAACCATGCAACACAAAGAGCAAGGATGCAAGAGCATGAAAGGCAAATGCTTAAGAATGAAACTAAAGCATAACACCAAATTCCCTTAAACCCTCTAAACTTCTCCCCATTGGCATCGATTGCCGAAATGGGAGGAAAAATTTAGATGGCCAATATAGTAAGAGCTCCCCCATAATGTGTGCATTTCTCATAATATGAGTGAAATCAAATGCACATATCCAATGTCGAATATTTGGGAAGGAGATCAAACTATATTGAGGATCCAAAGATTGCAAAAGAAAATCACATTAAAAGATACTTCGACAAAAGAAGTAACCAATCAAAGGATCCGAAAAACCAATAGAACAAGAGAAGATATTATGATAAGATCAAACAAGTGTTCTAACAATCAAGAGGGAACTCCCCAAGGTACGTGCACAAAAGGATTTGTATTTCAATATAGTGTGCACAACATGGAATCCTCACTCCCTCTTAGATCATTTTGAACAAAAACACGTGCAAGAGAGCATATATAAGAAAAGAAGCAATACAACTTGCAACTAATAAAATGTTGAGCAAGGAGCAGCAAATAAAAGGATGGGTGTGAGATAGAAAGATAATTTTAGGAGACTAATACAAGGATGAGCAAAGCATCAACATAGTATTTCAAAAGGAGTGGCACATAGTGCATATCGTGTCTTTCCCGTACCTACACCGAAGAAGATATAGCAAATAGCTCCACAAGCTTATTAAGATGAAAAAGTAAACCAAATAAAAACAAAGCTTGTGCCATTTTAGAAACCACCAAAGAATCAAAAGCAATAAGAGGTGGTCACTAAAGAATTGGAATACCAATTAAAGATGTAACTATTCTCATGTGTATAAGTTTCTAAGTAGACACCAATCACAAAGATATAAGTCCACAAATAAACATGTACACACAAAAAGGTACAAAGGTAAAGAACATGATATCCAAGAGGAAGTCATAAATACACCAATAAGATTTTTGCTTAAAAGCATAGCACAAAGCTCAATTTTATCTTAAAGGGATATAGATGAACTTCCAACACATACTCATCATAGCATCAAAAATATCCACAAGGGATGAGGTGATAAATGGGATGCTCCGAGAAAGATAACAAGTATCGCAAAAGGCAAATGATTTTGAAAAGCATCAATATTGTATATGTGAGACATAGAGTAGAAAGTGCTAGATTAACATATATGGGATTGATGAATCATGAAAATGATTATATATATTCCCCTTGATATGTAATCATCCCGGCTTGCCCACATTTGCAAAAGTTGTTTTGCAAGAACCAAATGAATTGCAACAAAAGATATTCATGCCATGAAACAACCTACACAAGGTTGAAAGCTAGAAAAGTATGCATGAGGTAGATACTTGTTACCGAGATAGCATTGGTGATGTAGAAGATAAGAGTTCACATCATCCGAGCTTGGCTCCAAAAGCACATGGTGATAACACCTTCCTTGTAGATGAGACAAGCTTCCAATGCATCTCCAATGTACCTAAAACAAATTCAAGTACAACATGGTACCCAAACTCATTGGGTCCAAAGTAGTTAGAGCAACTACAATACATAGGACAAACTCCACAAATATGTGCATATTGATATGAAATTGAATTTCATGCACATCTTAGCCATTTAGGATTTGATGGAGTTTATCCTATATATTGGATCAACGAAAGTAAGCATGCCATAAGATATACATATAGTAAATATGCATGCACAAGACTTTCAAGAACCAAATGAGATACAATTTGACAAAACACCAATTAAACCAAGAAAGCACACACAAGTGTGACAAGAAAACAAATGTCCAAATTATATCAAAGACCAAATCAACACATGATTGAAGATACCACTTTGAAAAGATACCAAATGAAATAAGATACCAATTGATGAAAATATCATCAAGGAATAAACCAAACCCTCTACACTTTTCATGATGGCACAAAGTACCAAGACGAAAAATGTTTGTCTTCCAAAGAGACACGTCATCGGGATCAATACCAAATGAAGACAACTAATGTTCAAAAACATATAGGATTGCTCCCCCAAGATTGTGCATTATTTATGATTTGCATTTGAATACAAAATGCACACAAATGGGATCATCACTCTCCATACATAATATTCAAACACTAGTCATGTTCAAGAAAGGCAAGAAATTGCAATACCAATTTAAAGAACGGTGTTTTACTCAAAGTAGGATAGCTTCCCAAGAATAGTGCATTATCAAGAAGTATGACTTTTGAATGTCAATGCACAAGAATTGGTTCATTGCTTTTCCCAACTCAAGAAAGCACAAAACAAATTTCAAGTAGAGCAATAAAGGATCCAAAGATACAAGGAAGACAAAGAGAGTTAGATCAAAACAAATCCTTGGCAATCAAATAAGGCAATTCAAAGCAAGAGCCAAAATGAATATGATCAATATATTTACCACAATATGATTATCACTTGTCAAGACAAGTAATGTATGGAGATATTTCTCGTGGTGGATTGCAAAGATATATTCAAGATCATATTCACAAAACATAAGCATATGGCAAAGGATAGGAATTAAAAGCCATGCTTAGATAGATAGAATTCTTGATAGCTTCAAAAATCACGCAATAATGCAAAGCAACTCCAAGGAGTAGCTTGAAGCAATTGGTTTCCCAAAGAGATATATGAGAACATATTTAGGGAAAGCCATATCAAGAAATTCCATCACAAACAAGATCCAACGGTGAGAGGCAAAAAGCATTTAAGCAAAAGGAACTTGTTTGAGAACATGCCACAAGGAATAAGATAATGAAGAATATCAATTCTAGGTGGCAATACCTCACATGTTCACATTTTCTAGGTTTGTAATATGCACATAGCTTATTACTCCCCCATAATGTGATAATCCATTTTCTTTTAAAGCAAGAGGCAAACAAAACCAACTCGAGAAATTAATGGACATAATAGAATTTGAATTTCTCATGAGCATGACATACCACATAGAGAATAGATAAGATTGATATATCATCACTAAGTGGTATTCCTCATGTACACACATTTTTGGTTTGTGAAGTGCACGAAGCATATCACTCTCCAAAATGGAATGGTCCATTAATCTCTCAAAAGAGAGCCAACAAGGTAATATATCAAATAAAAGCAATAAGGCTCAACACAAGTAAATGGTGTGCAAACCAACATACACATACTTGATTTCTCAAGATAAGTAAGTAGAGAGCACAACACATACAAACACTAGCAAGGTACAAAACCAAACACATGCAAGGGTGCAAGCAACTTTCAATGTATATATGATTTAAATAAAAGTTACCGCAAGGAGGAACATTGGATATGAGATAGAACAATATAATCCAAATGACTTGGCTTGAGAAATATAATTGATGAAGATCCCTTAATTCTTCATGATGTAGCCAAGTCTCCAATGCCCTCCAACAACACCTATTGATCAAGTTTTAGCTTGTTGGTCCCCAACCAAGTTGGGTCCTAAGAGGTTAGTCACAATAGGCTTGGCAACCCAAATGGTTCTTTTCTTGACACCACTTTGAGTACCAACATATTTGGCAAACACATTGCCAACCTTATCCTTCCGAAGAGAATAATCATCATCAATAATAATGGGGTTGGATAAGGTACCATTTGTGCATGAAGAAGCAAGGTGACCCTTCTCACGGCATAGGTAGCAACATCGACTTCCTCCTCTCTTCTTAGTTGGAATCTTGACTTGAGGAGGGTAGCTTGATTCTTCTTGGGAAGAGGTTCTTCAACTTGAGGAACTTGAGTTTGAACTTGAGGCTTCTTCCCTTGTTGCTTCTCACTAAGAGCCTTCTTCTTCAAAGGGCAAGATCTAACATGGTGCCCTTCAACTTGCACTTGAAGCAAACAATCTTGGCCGAATCTTTAACTTGTTCTTGGCCCTTTTCTTCTTGTTAGACTTGGACTTGTTCTTGTTATTGGAGTTGAATCCAAGTCCACTCTTGTCATTGGGGCGTCTTTGAACACTCAACATATTGTCAAGTGTGAATCCCAACATGACGCTTTTCCAAGTCTTTCTTCAAAGAAGTGACTTGGGCCTTGAGCTCATTTATTCCTCTACATGGTTAGTATCAACAAAAACACTAGAGGAAGTAGAAGCTTCATTGTTAGAGCAACAAGGCAATGAAAGTAATTCATCACAAGATGTAGCAATGTGAGTGGATGAATCACTAGGACTAGCACATGGCAATAAAGCATTTTAGTAGAAGTTGTGCCATTGTCCACATGAGGCTCACAAGATGTTACCTTGTAGAATAGCCTCATGAGCTAACTTTAGCCTAGCATGGGATGCTAGAAGATCATCATTAGAGCTAGAAAGCTTTTCATGACTTTCTTCCAATTTCCCATACTTGCTAGATAGCAACTCAAGTTGAGCCCTTAGCTCAACATTCTCCTTCAAAATAGATGCTTCACAAGAAGTGGAGTTAGTAGCACAAGCATCATTAATATTAGAAATGAAAGAGACAACTTGGCAAGCTTATCATTCTTAGATAGTTGAGTTTGGAGTTGATCATGAGACTTGATAAGGAGAGAGTGTTCACTTTCTAAAGCCTTGTGAGCTTTGTCAAGTCTCTCTATGTCCTCACTTAGTCTAGCATTGCCAACACCAAATTCAACTTTTTCCTTTTTAAGCACTTTATATTTAGCAAGGGCATGATCTCTTTCCTTAATGATTTTAGCAATAATAAGATCATTAGACTCATCAAGAGATTCAAGTCTCTCTTCAAGAGAAGACCTAAGCTCTTCTTCTTCTTCAAGAGAAGCTTTCAAGGAAGCTATAGTAATAGAGTCATCCCTCTCAATTTGACATTTCTCATCAAATTGACTTTCCAAATCCTCAATAAATTCCCTACTCTTAGTAACATAATCAATGATTTCACAAGAGGAGGGATAGCTTTACTACCTTTGGGGAGAGCACCAAGTACCATCTCACCCATCTTGGTTAAGGATTCAAAATCAAAACCTTCTTCATGAGAATCCTCATCCTCATCATCACAATTTGGATTTGAGGTGGGAGACACCTCGGAATCCTTAGCCATAAGGCAAACATGATAAAGAATGAAGAATTACTTGAAGCCATTAGGTCCATGTCTTGTTCCAACAAATGTTGGGATTCCTCTACATTGTTAGTCATGCAAGTACTAGAGGATATGGAAGCATGTTTTCATGGCAACAAGACATATGAAGCATATCATCATGAGATTTAGTTAAACAACTATTACATGATATGCAAGGACTATCAACTCTAGCATGTATGACATTTGGAGTGCTAGAAGAGTTTAAGTCCAAAGATAGAACATTGCAATGAGATAGAGAAGAAGTATTCAATAGTATTCACCATCACAATGCAATTTCTATCACCACTCACCATATCATTACCTTGTGACAAATCACATGTTGGTGAAGTGGAAGAAGTTGTGAACTCATCACGGCCGGAAGTGGAGGAGAACAATCATCCTCAATAATTTGGACACTTCATATATATCTTGAAGCTTGGTCCAAAGCTCATGAGCGTTCCGAAAAGGCATGATTGACGCAAGAACTACATCGCTCAAAACACATATAAGACCATTAGAAACTAGAGTCTCGAGATGAGAGTTTTCCTCATCCTCTAAAGATAATTCTTGGAATCCTTTGGAGGAGAAAAACCCACATCACAATCCTCTTAATATAATTTGGACCCATGGCCCTAAAAAGATTAAGCATGCGAATTTTCCAAACATCATAATTTGTGCCATCGAATATGAAAGTGGGATCGTGCACTAATTCCCTAAACGACATCTTTTACTCTCTAGGCGGTAAAGCCCAAAAAGAGAGCCCAGGCTCTGATACCAATTGAAAGGACAAGGATGTCGCCTAGGGGGGGGGGTGAATAGGCGATTAAAACTTTTCCGGTTTAGGCTTGCTAATTGCGGAATAAAACTAGTGTTTAAATTAACAAGCCAACAACCTAAATAAACTAGGTCACCTATGTGCACCAACAACTTATGCTAAGCAAGACAAGCAACAAGGTGATAGCAATATAGAATACTTCAAGCACGAAGGCTATCACAATGTAAAGTGCATAAGTAAAGAGCTCGGGTATAGAAATAACCGAGGCACGCGGAGACGAGGATGTATTCCCGAGTTCCTCCTTGAAAGGGAGTACGTCTCGTTGGAGAGGTGTGAGGCACCACAAACGGTCGACAACCACAAAGGTTTCACCTTCTTCTCCGATGAACCGCACCACAAAGGTTTGGTTCACCTTCCACTATCGGTATTCCTTCGAGGCGGAATCCGGAGCCTTTCAACAACAATCCGAGGCACAACCCACAATGGGATTGGGGGCTCCCGAACGGCTTTACAAGTGACCACAAAGGTCCAACCACCACACGGGCGTCTAGGGTCCAAGGACCCAAGAGTAACAAGCTCACAAACTTTCAACTTCCACGAATCCTCGTGGAGGGCACAAACCGATGCAACACAATGCAATGGCAAGAGCACAAGTGCTCAAATCCTTCACTCTCAAATCCCACCACAAGCAACTAATGCTTATGGGGGAAAAGAGAGGAAGAACAAAGGAAGAAACCAAATCCTCCAAGATCTAGATCCAAAGGCTTCCCCTCACTTAGAGGAGAGAATGATTGGTGGAATGGTGGATCTAGATCCCTCTCTCTTTCCCTCTAATTTGAGGCAAGAATCATGGAGGGATAGAGAGAAATCCAAGCTCAAGAAGGTCAACAATGGGGGGCTTTTTCGTGCTCAAGAGCTTTTGGAACCGTTGGGGAAGAAACCCCTTAAATAGGTCCCCTCAAAAAACTGACCGTTGGAGAAAACTGTGAGGCCGGCCTGGGAGCCGGCCTGGCCGGGCTGGGGGCCGGCCTGGGGGCGGCCTGGAGGCGGGCAGCCACCCGAGGCAGCCGGCCTGGGAGCCGGCCTGGGCCGGCCTGGAGGCGGGCAGCCACCCGAGGCAGCCGGCCTGGGAGCCGGGCCGGCCTGTGGGCCGGCCTAGCAGAACCCGAAATTGTAACATCCATAACTTTTTCATCCGGACTCCGATTTCGATGATCTTGGGCTCGTTGGAATCGCAACGAAGAGCCCTTCAAGATTATGCAGAGAAACATCATAGTCCATCATGTGAGGAGAAGACCAAATGTAAAGGTAAAACCTCTCTAAGAAGATGAACCGGCAAAACCTCAAAACCGAAAACACAACAAGTTTTCAATACGAAATCCGTTTTCGGTGAACTAGAGCTTGGTATGGAGATGAACACAAGCTCTAAATTCTCACAAGGATAAAAGCCAAATAAGAACCAAGAAAGATGATATGCCAAGTATGCAAAGGTTTGAGCTCTCCACAAAGATACGATCAAGTTACTCACTTGAGAGCCCCTCTTGATAGTACGCCGTCTATCCTATAACCCGGTCTCCCACTAACACCATGAGACCGGTAAAATAGAAATCCTATCAAGATCATACCTTTGCCTTGCGCATTCCACTTGAGCTAGATGAAGACGATCTTGACTCCCTCAAGTTGGAACACCTTTCTTGATTGTGTGCTTGCTAGCACATGCTTGATGAAGACTTCTCCAAATGCTCCCCCATACACCATTATGGGAGAGCCTTGCTAAGCTCCGTCTTCATGAATCCACTTGCACTTTATATTCTTCTCTTGATATAGGTGATGGCTTGGAGATAAACATAAATGTTCACTCAATCTTCTTTTCCAAGCCATGCTTGCAATAAGCTCAACTCTCGATGACCATTCTTCATATAAACCTTGAATAGAGCATTGATCATCATGTAATCTTCTAGAGTCCAACACATGAACTCCAATCTTCTTCATGGACAAGATCTATAAAGATATCTCAATGCAACCATTAGTCCATAAGGATTGTCATTAATTACCAAAACTACGCATGGGGCAACACATGCACTTTCAGTTGGTATAGGATGTGTATTGATTTCAGAAGTTAAATAAAGCAACTCGTAAAGATCATTACCCATTGCCATTTATTGATCAAATGTTAGAAAGGTTATCTAAACACTCTCACTTTTGTTATTTAGATGGTTATTCAGGTTTCTCACAAATTCCAGTCCATAAGGATGATCAAGAAAAGACCATTTTACTTGCCCATACGGTACATTTGCTTATAGGAGAATGCCATTCGGGTTATGTAATGCTCCTGCTACTTTTCAAAGATGCATGAATGCTATATTTGCTGATTATATTGAAAAGATAATGGAAGTCTTTATGGATGATTTTCTGTGTATGGTACTTCCTTCGATAATTCTTGTTCAACCTTAACAAAGTTTTGCAGCGTTGTGAAGACCAACACTTAGTTTTAAACTGGGGGAAGTTTCACTTCATGGTTACTGAAGGTATTGTTCTTGGGCATAAGATTTCTGGAAAAGGAATAGAAGTTGACCCAGCAAAGATAGAAGCTATTGAAAAGCTGTCCATACCCAAGGGACATCAAAGGTATAAGAAGTTTTCTTGGGCATGCAGGTTTTTATCATAGGTTTATTAAAGATTTCTCCAAAATATCAAAACCCTAACCAATCTTTTGCAAAAGGATGTTCCTTTCTCTTTTAATGATGATTGCATTGAGTCCTTTAATATTTTGAAGAATGCTTTAATAAGTGCTCCTATTATTCAACCTCCTGATTGGAAATTGCCTTTTGAAATTATGTGTGATGCTAGTGATTATGCAGTTGGGGCTGTTTTGGGCCAACGTGTTGATAAGAAACTGAATGTCATTTATTATGCTAGTAGAACACTTGATGCTGCTCAAAGGAATTATGCCACAACTGAAAAAGAATTTTTAGCAGGGCTATTTGCTTGTGACAAGTTTAGACCTTATATTACTGATTCGAAAGTCACATTGCATACTGATCATTCTGCATTAAATACTTAATGCATAAGAAATATGCTAAGCCTAGATTAATAAGATGGGTACTTCTATTGCAAGAATTTGATTTACACATTGTTGATAGAAAAGGGGAAGATAATCAAGTAGCTGATCATCTTTCTAGAATGGAAAATATACCTGATGATCCTATTCCTATAATGATAGCTTTGTTAATGAACAACTTGCAATTGTTAATGTTTCTAGTGCTAAAGTTGCATCACCATGGTTTTCCAACTATGCAAATTTTATTGTTGGTAAGGTTCTACCTCCACACTTCACTTTTCAACAAAGAAAGAAATTCTTTTATGATCTTAGACATTATTTTTGGGATGATCCTTTCCTTTATAAGAAAAGTGTGGATGGTATTATTAGACGTTGTGTACCTGAGCATGAACAACAGGCTATTATAAGAGATTGTCATGACAGTCCTTATGGAGGGCATCATGCAGGAGATCGTACAGGTGCAAAGGTATTACAATCTGGTTTTTATTGGCCTACTTTATTTAAGGATTGTGCTGAATATGTTAAATCTTATGATAAATGTCAAAGAGTAGGAAATATTGGTAGGAGAAATGAAATGCCTATGAATTATTCTTTGCCACTTGAGCCATTTGATGTTTGGGGCATTGACTTTATGGGGCCTTTCCCAGAATCAAAGACAAACATACTCACATTTTGGTTGCAGTGGATTATGTTACAAAGTGGGTGGAAGCAATTCCAACCAAGAGTGCAGATCATGCCACAACAATGACGATGCTCAAGGACATCATTTTCCCCAGGTTTGGTGTTCCTAGGTTTTTAATTACTGATGGTGGCTCTCATTTCTTGCATGGTATTCTTAGAAAAACATTGCAAAATATGATGTTAACCATAGAATTGCATCTCCCTATCACCCTCAAACAAGTGGACAAGTTGAATTAAGTAATAGGGAAATTAAACTCATTTTGGAGAAGACAGTGAATAAGTCTAGATCTGATTGGCCAACTAAAATTAATGATGCATTATGGGCTATAGAACTGCTTTTAAAAATCATATGGGAATGTCTCCTTATAGAATGGTTTATGGAAAAGCTTGTCATTTACCAGTTGAATTAGAACATAATGCTAGATGGGTTGTTAAACAATTGAACTTTGATTTTAAGACTGCTGGAGAGAAGAGAATTCTTGATTTAAACCTACTTGATGAATGGAGAAACGAAGCTTATGAAAGTGCTAGAATGTTTAAAGAGAAAGTTAAAATTTGGCATGACAAGAAGATTAAGAGAAAAGAATTCAAAGTAGGTGATCAAGTTTTATTGTACAATTCTCGTTTCAAGTTTTCTGCAGGAAAGTTAGCTTCAAAGTGGCAGGACCATTAGTGATACAGGAGGTGTACCGTTCAGGAGCAATCCGTCTTCACGGGATATGAAAGGTAAACCTCATGCAGTGAATGGACAACGCCTTAAACATTATATTGCAGGAAGAGCTTCATCGGAAAGGTGGAGGAGTTGAATTTAAAGACACCGGAGGAGGTAATTGCGAAGAATTTTGCAGTTTCAGAAATCAAAATCAATAATAGGTAACTTTTGTGTTGGAAAGTTTCTCGGAATTGCGTAAAATTTTACGGAAGTCATTTTTTATGGAAATTAACGTGTGGGACAAGAAAACTGGACGAAGCGGAGACCCGAGGAAGGAAACAAGGGGTCCCACGCGGCCAGAATCTTGGGCCGCGTGGGACCACTCCTTTTGCCCCTCGGAGTCCCGTTCCGTCTCGTTTTCGACTCCGACGCTTCGTCTTGACCTAAAAACCGTCAATATATACCCCTTTTCGTTGATCTAATCTCGCACCGAGCGTTCTCGAGCGATCTTTGCTTTTGCTGTTTCTGTCTGTCAGGGTTTAGCCATGTCTTTCTCCGGATCCAACCATGAGGGGGAGCGTCCCCAAGGGAGGTGTTGTGAACCGCTACCTCAACTCCGTGATGGCTCCACCGAAGGCCGTGACCTTCAAGGAGGGTGTGTTGCTCGTGGAGGAGGTGAAGGCTCCCAAGGCCACCGGTACGGTGGAGGAAAGGCTGGAAGATCTAGAAGACAAGACCTTCAGGTATGGCACTGTGGTTTACCGCAGCCTTGATGCTCATCACTTCGTGAACCTGGAGCTGGAGAAGAAGGTTGAAGAGTACAAGGGGAGGCTCGAAGAACTAGAGGAAAGATACAAGGACGTCATCGAGAAGATGGAGAAGATCCAATGCTTTATGTGGGATGTAGAGAACCAGAACTGCGAGTATGAAGAACGCTTCAAGAAAATTGCAGCAGCTGCCACCCTCAGGTACAATGATCCACCTACATCTTTCCGTGATGGAAGGCCTTTCCCATGGAAGATGGCTGAATGGGAGGAAGAATATGAGAAGGAGGAGGCCGCAGCAAAAGAGGCTCTAGCAGAACGTCAAGCTTGGGGGAGTTCCATCTAGTCTTTATCTCTACTAGTTTATCATATCTATCTAGTCATGGTGTGTTTTGCTTTTATCGTTTAGTTATCAATATCTCTTAGGCGTGTGTGAGCTCATGGAGCATTATCATGTATCTCTATCTTGTGCTTTATCAATGAATATGAAAGTATGGTGTCATCCATGATTCCCTTGTTTGGAGATTTATGGGTAACACTCATGCAAATGAGCATGGCATATTTAGAAGTTTCAGTCACATCTTGCCTTGAACTTAATTAACTTGAGTGTGTTGGACAATTGTAGAATCACCCATTATAAATGAGTAAAGAGAATGGTTAGTTCTATGGACACTCATGCATTTTAGATGGTCAACTTTCTCCCTCTTGCTAGCCCAAAAATTCAACAAGTAAAAACTTGTTTCCAACACCTTCAACCAAAGTTTTTCCAGTGAGTCCACCATATCTACCTATTAGCTTTATGCTATTCGAGTATGTTTATCATGATATTTGTGTTATCTATATCTCTGAATGAAAATGCTTATGTTGTTGATTGTTATGGAGAAAAGTTGGTTATAGAGCTCTCTCGAACTTGATGCACACTTTACTTTATTGCATAATAAAATATGACCCATTGTGATTAAAATTATGATGTTGTGGGCTTGACAAATGTCTTTGGTTGAGAGTTAGCTCATATGTGCTGTCACATGGCAAGCTTTCAACATGATCATTCATTTAGTTGATATCATGTACTTTTGTTTATGGATGCTTACCATGGGTGAAATAAATGTGGAAATAAAGAGGTTTAAATGAGTTTCTATAAATGGTTAGAGAGACGCCTGGGCCGCTAATCTAAGCCATGCATCATTCATGGTGGAAATTTACTTACATGCTATGGTGAACCTTTTGTGATACACCTTACAATAAAAATCTATAATGGTAAATAAAAAGGGTGTTGAGATTGTTCATTGTGTTTGTTTGTCTTGTCATTTTGATATGGGCTTGTTCCATATCCTGGGACAAGAGGTACCCCAGTTGACGCTCTTGATGATACTATTATTACTTACAATGATATTTAACTTGAACTTGCTTTGTTTCCAAGTTGAGTAACACATGGAGTAGGTACTTGTATTCAAGGGGCATGAGACTTTCAACCTGTACTTTGTCAAGAACACTACTCATTTTCTTTCACTTTAAACTTAATCATTCAAGATGCTATGATAGGGGAATGAGAGCTTAACACCAAGGATTACCACATTACAATCATTAACTTAAGTAGAGAAGTTCAGAAGTTAGATGAAACTTATTCATGCTTTACCTCTACTCATATATATATCTTTCCAAAGTGTCCACCTTTTATATTCACATTTTCATCAATACTCTATGGCCATTATAGAGCAAAAGCATGTGAAAAATAGTATGATTCAATTGTCCAACATACAATGGTTATTTGCTTTCAAAAGTAAGGGGTGATTGCTAGAGCTTCTACTTATGTTGCCCTCATGTGTATGAGTTTTAGTTCATTAATCTTACATTGCAACTGAATATGATGATGATACAATGCTCGTATTTATTTATCAACCATAAGTCCATTGATGCATGTAATGATCTATGTCCTTACTTACTCGAGGACGAGTAAAGGTTTAAGCTTGGGGGAGTTGATACGTGCATTTTATATCATCATTTATACAACTTTTAGTATCATATTAGAATGTTATTTGCATTGTTATATTATTATTTTTACATGTTTTAGATGATTTATGGGACTTTCATACAAAGTCCCTATTATTGGTATTTAATTTCTGGAGGCAGAAAACCTCCTTTTTCTTGTTTTTAATGTTTCAGGAGCTACAGGGACCCAAATAATAAAAGAAAATACACAGCTGGTTTTTCGTCGAGGAAAGGCAGAGGGAAGAAGACCGAAGAGAGGAGAGCCACGAGGCCCAAAAGGGGTGGGCCCACGCGGCCAAGTACCTGGCCGCGTGGGACCCACTAAGTGGGGCCTCGGGCACCTCCTCGCCTGGGGCTTTTTTATCGACGCCTTCGTCCTCCCCGAAAAGTTACGCCCTAATTTTTCCAAGTCCATCCGAGGCCGCGGCGGCGGCGAAACTCCTGATTCCCTCCGAGGGGGATCAGATCCTGCTGCTCCGGAGCTCCGGGAGAAGGGGGAAATCATCGTCATCGTCTCACCTCTCCTCCTTGGCGTGGGAGGAGGCCTCTACACCATCACCATCACCAAGACCAGCACCATCTCCATCATCATCTCGTGATCCACTCGTTCCCTCGTAGTTTGAGAGTTGCTATACCCTAGATACTTGTCTTGTGCTACTATTCATGTTTGTGATTGAGTACTTGTCATTATTTGGTGGTGAAGTTATATTTTCAGATTGTGTTGTACCACTTATGCCACTGCATATTATCATGTTTGCACGTTGTGAGTAGTTCCCATATGTTCCTGAGGGCATAGGATGAATTGGCAATGATTTATATATAACATGTGTTGGTATTTTGTCAAGAGTTTATCTTTTATGTGATTCTATGATGGTGTTGTGCGAACGTCGACTGCACAACACTTCACCTATATGGGCTCATAGGAGAACACCGTAGTATAATGAATTGAGGGAGATTGGGAGGACATGTAAACCTGGGACCGAATCATGAAGTTATATTATGAGGGTATTAGTATCGGGGACCTTAGAGTGTAATGCTATGGTGGGACTTTATGTCTTAAAATTCTTGTGCAGTCATTTACTTGGCCACATGATCCATCATAAGGGTTGTAGTTTATTTATTTAGCTATACCTAATAATGGCTCCGTCCAAAGAAGATTAAAACTTGACAAGATATTCAACTGTTGTTTAATAAATCTCTATGCCTAGCAATATCCATGCCGCCCTCGGGAACGTTTTCCACATATAAGTTACACATCACTTGAGCTTGTCCTCTTGCCACATAAGAGGATTGGGCTTTCTCTCTTTGAGAGTTTGACTGCTACTGTTTATTTTACTGCATTGCAACTATACAACCAAAAATACAAAAAATACTTACATCTTTTATTGTTTTATTTATCAATCTTACTAACCAATACCTTCAGCTACTCGTGGGTTCGACAACCTTTTCTAATTGAAAGGTACTACAATTGATCTCCTGCACTTGGGAGTCATCAGGAGCGATCGAGGAAATATTCCGCCGCCTCCCGAGGCGAAAACCACAGAGAGAAAAAAGCTCTCGGCAGGGGGAGAAATCTGCCGGGGAAATACACAATGCATCCGCCATCGTCATCGTCATCAGTGGACCTCATCGGGATCATCATCATCATCTCCACAGCCGTCACCATCATCTCCACCGCTCCACTCCGTTCCGCTGTAACATTAGGGTTATACTTTGTGTAGTTCATAGGGAAAACTTTTCCGGTGTTGATTACTACTTGTGGTTGATGCTATTAAGTTTTATCGGTGAATTGAAGTATATGTCCAGATTGTTATTCATCATTATATCACCTCTGATCATGATCCAATATGATGCCTTGTGAGTAGTTCGTTCAGTTCTTGAGGACATGGGAGAAGTCATGCTGTTAGTAGTGGAACTATGTTGAGTAATATTTAATGGTTTGATATTTAAGTTGTTTGGGTGTTATTCTTCTAGTGGTGTCATGTGAACGTCGACTACATGACACTTCACCTTTATGGGCCTAGGGGAATGCATTGTGTATTCGGCTACTAATTGTGGGGTTGCCGGAGTGACAGAAACTAAATCCCGTTAGTAAAACGGTGCATGAGGGAGTGTAGGATCTCAGAGGTTTAAGCCTGTGGTTAGATTTATCTTAATTACTTCCTTGTAACGCGGATGCTTGCAAGGGGTTTAATCACAAGTATGTATTAGTCCAAGTTAGGGCAGTGCATTAGCATAGGTTCACCCACAACACTTATCAAAACAATAAAGATTAATCGGCTGTAGGAAGCGAAAGCACTTGACGAAATTCTGTGTGTCCTCAAGAACATTTTGCCATCATAGTAAACCAACGGCTTATCCTTTGCTCTAAAGGATTGGGCCACTTGCTGCAATTATTATTACTGTCTTTTATTTACACGTATTTTATTTATCTGCAATATCAAAAACCCCTAAAAACTTGTCTGCTAGTATTTACAGTGATTCTTTGATCAAAACTACTTGTCAAACACCTTCTGCTCCTCGTTGGGTTCGACACTCTTATTTATCGAAATGTACTACGATACACCCCCTATACTTGTGGGTCATCAGCAACGGCGCCAGAAAATAGTTTATGATAACCCACAAGTGTAGGGGATCGCAACAGTCTTTGAGGGAAGTAAAACCCAAATTTATTGATTCGACACAAGGCGAGCCAAAGAATATTTATAACTTTTAGAGCTGAGTTGTCATTCAGCACACTGGAAGTAAACTTGCTTGGCACAATTTATCAGTAACGACAGTAATATGGCAGCAACCAATAGCAGAATAGTAACAGCAGTGGAATAAAGACAGCAGTAGCGATTGCGGTAAACAGCAGGATTAAAATACTGTAGGCATATGGACGGATGTATGGGCGTTGCATGGATAAGATAGCTCATGTAATAGTCATAACACAGGGCATTTGCAGGCAGATAATAATAAAGCATCCAAGTACTAATCAAACATAGGCATGTGTTCCGTATATAGTCGTACGTGCTTGCAATAAGAATCTTGCATGACATCTTTTGTCCTACCAGCCCGTTTGTAGCGGGGCCAATCATGGAACCTTCTGGTAATTAAGGTACTCCTTTTAATAGAGTACCGAGTAAAGCATTAACACTCCTTGAACACATATAATTCTCAAGTCAAAACCACCCCCTTGGTTTGTCCCGATTGTTGTCACTTCGGGGCTTAGGTTCCGGACAATAACAGTGTGCATACAACTTGTAGATATGATCCAAAACAATAATTATAGTCATGTAAACACAACATGTCCAGATCTGAAATCATGACACTCGGGCCCTAAGTGTCAAGCATTAAGCACAACAAGTTGCAACAATGATAAATAGCACTAACAACGGATACTAGGCAACCATGCCCTAACAATCTGACATCTATTATATGAACAATCTCATCCAATCCCTACCATTCCTTCAGCGTACAGCGAGAATTACTCACACATGGATGGAGGAATCATGGATGGTTGATGAAGAGGCGGTGGTGATGATGACGGCGGCGATCTCCTCCGAATCCCATCCCGGCGGTGGTGCCGGAACAGGAAACCGCTGACCCTGAACTAGGGTTTTGGTGGCGGCGGAACTCGGAAGTGTTTTCCAAAATCGTCTGGTGCTCGTGCGTTTTTAGGTCGAGGGGGAATAAGTAGTACAGAGGGCGTCGCGAAACGGTGACCGAGTCGAGGAGGCGACCTTGTGGCGCGGCCCCACCCCTGGCGCGCGTGGGACCGCTTGGGGGCTGTGGTTCCCTCCTACAGCTCCCTCCTGGCTCCGTGGGTCTTTTCGGCCAAAAACTCTTTTTCTTTTTTTCTGGAATTTTCTGAGAATATTGAATTTCTGAAAAAAAAACAAGCACCAAGGTAATTCTGCTGGAAAACGGCGTTAGTCCGTGTTAGTTCATTCAAATCATGCAAATTAGAGAAGAAACAATAGGAAAAGTGTTTGGAAAATTAGATACGTTTTGGACGTATCAAAGATTAATTCAGCTGGGTCGT